>JAGWEN010000721.1:0-60422 GCA_018703685.1 Orius laevigatus
CCCAAGCATCAATCATTGGGATAAACCATCCGAATAGATTCTAGCCCTCATTGTTTTAGCGGATTTCCAGAGGAAAGCAGGCTATTGGGGTCGGCATGTCAAACAGCCATCATGTTTGTCAGACACTTCCTGCACACTATGGTGATCTCTTTGGACAATTTTTTCATGGCAGCAGCCTGCTCTCACTAGGGTGCCATTTGGCTACTATGGCAGACATCTAGGCCCTAGAGAGAAAAGAGGCGTCCAGCAGAAAATCTGCTACTCATATCTTTGAAGGATGGATTGCTATTATCACACTTGTAAGCCTCTTCTAGCTCACTACAATGATGCAGTCATACCACAGGTTGACCTCTAGCATAATAATTAACATGATTTAACCTCTGCAGTTGTATTTTTTTGAGGTGAGGGGTGGTATGGATGGTGGTCAGGTGTGGGACGTTGCTACATGCTATTTTTGGTTCTGTGGTGGCTCAAAATCAACAAGACGTTTTCCTAAGAGGGCAACAGTTCACCAGGGCTCTTTTGACTTTCTGAATGATAAGAAATAAGAAGAACCCTGCCATTCTTACACAAGCATTGATTTACCATCTAGGCATCCATCAAGCGGTTGAAAAGAGGCCTAAAATATAAACAAACGTTTATCTCAAGACATTCTTGTACAATTCGTCATGGTTTGCATTACTTATCAAGTTTGTCCAGTCTAATTATGCCTTATCAGAGAAATGAAAGTAATAAATTAAAGCTTTTCACTCGCTAGCACTATACTGGAAGAACGAAAAAGAGTGCTCGAAATATGCAAGAATCGAATATAAAATCAAAATTAACATTTCATACGACGTATAATTAGCATTAGATATGGAAATTAAAAGGCATGAAAGACACACGTGGTGTTTTATCATTAGAATAAGTTAGTCGATAAAAATAAAAATTTTAGGGGAAGGTATTTTAAGTTTATAAAAAGGAGAAAAAGTCAAAAATGAAAAGAATTTGATGAAAATTAACTGGAGAAAAAAAGGACAAAAATAGAAAAAACTCACACATTGCTTTGTCATTCATATTCGATATTCGTTCCTCCTTTAGGATATCCGTTTTCCTTGGGCTGGTATCCGGTCGGAAATAAACGAGCCCCGACTTGGGCAATCCGCGGGTTTCGTCCAATAATAAAAGAATAAATCTAAGCCAGGGATGCGAGGGGAGGAGGGCGGATCGGAAAAACGAAATGAAAATAATTAATAAAAAATATTGGAGTAAAATAAAACAGGGGGATTGATAATATTGATAACCCGGAGCTACACGTGAGCGTTCTCCGGCGGTCTGTCCAGTGAAACGCCCTGAATGGGTGGGGGAGTCGAAGAAAATGGCGCCTTTTTTAAAATAATTTGAGACAAAAACGAGTTTAGACAGGCTCGGACAAGGTGGGCGGGACTCTTGCTTTCTCGATCATCGAAGGTAGAGAATACCACTGAGGAAGCTGTCCGTCACCATTCATTATTCAAGATAGGGAGCTCATTTTTTCCAAGTTAACTTTTTTTAAAAGAAAGTTACCTATGTATTGTATTACCCTCGAACCAGGGATTTTGGGAAGGAGTCGAGGAGACCCCGTAGTGTCAATCTGACTAGTGATCTCTATAGGACATGCTTTAGAAAGTGGATGGACAATTTTATGGCTGTGCATTTTAGAAGTACATAAAAGCGATCGTAGAAAAATGGACCATTTTAGAGAGGTTTTAGAAAGCATTTGGACAATTTATTGACCATTATGTATAGACCGATAAGATCGTCAGACCGTTTGCTGATTCTATCATCCGGAAGAGGAGCAAGAGGACAATGGAGAGGAAGAACAAGAGGGCGAGAAGTGGAAGGAGATCAAGGGCAAGATGTGAAGAAGAGGAAGGAGAATAGTTAGAAGAGGAATAAGAGAAAATGAAGAAGAGCAAGAGGACCAAGGGAAAGAATAGGAAGAAGCCAAAGGGCAACAAGAGGAAGAGGACCAAGGGCAAGATGAGGAAGAAGTATGCAGAAGAAAAGGGGAAGAAGAGGAAGAATAGGAAGAAGCCGAAGGGCAACAATAGGAAGAGGACCAAGGGAAAGAAGAGGAAGAATAGGAAGAGTAGGAAGAAGAGGGAGAAGCCGAAGGGCAACAAGAGGAAGAGGACCAAGTGAAAGAAGAGGAAGAATAGGAAGAGTAGGAAGAAGAGGGAGAAGCCGAAGGGCAACAAGAGGAAGAGGACCAAGTGAAAGAAGAGGAAGAGGACCAAGGGGAAGAAGAGGAAGAATAGGAAGAGTAGGAAGAAGAGGGAGAAGCCGAAGGGCAACAAGAGGAAGATGACTAAGGGGAAGAACAGGAAGAATAGGGAGAAGCCGAAGGGCAACAAGAGGAAGAGGACCAAGTGAAAGAAAAGGAAGAGGACCAAGGTGGAGAAGAGGAAGAATATGAAGAAGAGGGAGAAGAGAAAGAGGACCAAGGGCAAGAAGGAGAAGTGGAAGAAGAGTAAGAGGATATTTTGACAGAAATCGACACTAAAGGTGACTCTCCCAAGTCAAATGTGACTTCATTTTCATAACTTTTTAGTTATTTTTGTTTGAAAATCTAGGGTTTTTCCTGAATAAAAGCTTTGATAAAAGTTTTCCTCTCATATTTTGTCTGCATTTTAGAAAGGTGTTCATAAAAGACTGTATTCAGAGCTCCATAGCTTTGATCCATAGCCACCAAAGACCTTCCACATGAAGAAAATATTTGTCTGGAGCTGGGTCCGAAGAACCCCCCCCCCCCCTAGCTCATCCCCAATATAAGAGTCAAAGTCCATCTAAAATCTTTTTTTGGCTCAAAAATGGCAAAATTAAAGTTTTTCTGGGGTGCGGCGTTCTCGCTGCGTAGCGCATGTGAAGCAAAGTGCAAACAGTCGAAAAAGGTTACACAAACGCACGGACATAAACAAAAATCCGCTAAAACGACCCTCATCTCTGACATGAGTTTTTTTCCTCCACACTTTGATTTGTTATTTCTATAATTTTAAAATTGCAATGTCGGTGAAGGCACTCGATGCGAAAACGGAGGCCGACTCCGAAGTAACGGTCGTCGAGAAAAAGCCGAAAGCTGTCAACCCTCGCCCTCAGCTATATTTCCTCTCGCGGATCAAAAGGTACACATCAACAAGTTCGATCATGCATCTCCTATGACCCAATCTTAACAAACTGTTTGTTTTGTTTTTCGACCACATGGTTTGAACATCCCAGTCCAAAGTTCACGGGCGTGTTCTTCACCTTTCATTGTGTAATTTATGTACAATCATAAGTTTTTATTGCATTTTATTGCATCCACCTCGTGCTTGGACTTCTCGAATTCCCTTGCAGTTTCTACCTTCAATGAGTAATATCAGCGCTTTTCATATCAACAGGATTAAGAGGTTTTATTAATATTCATTTCTAAAACATAGAGTAATCTGCGTGCTGCTATTATGCTTCTTGTCATACCTTGCTCCTAAGCACGATATTGATCAACTCCTTTATACCCAGCTGGTTAATTCAATGTCCAATGATGGCATCCTTTCTTTTATGTATTGATCGAATTCTTTTCCTATCTGAAAAGATCTTCCACCTATTGGATCCTCTGTACCAATTTTTCCGTTGGTTTCTAATGTGTTGATCTTTTTGAAGGGACATAATGGCTATCTACGAGGATCCTCCACCGGGCATATTCGTTTTACAAGATGAAGAGAATCTGACCCTCATCCATGCCTTGATCACTGGCTCATTTGACACCCCGTACGAAGGTGGATTCTTCTACTTCACCATAAGATGCAGCTCCGAATATCCAATTGAGCCACCTCGTGTTAAATTTATGACAACTGGCGGTGGTAAAGTTCGCTTCAATCCGAACCTCTATGAATGTGGGAAGGTCTGCCTTAGCATTCTAGGGTAAAGTGAGTTCGCATTAAGAATTGAATTAATTTGTTCCTTTTAGGACGTGGCATGGACCAGCATGGAGCCCTGCTTTGACCCTCTCAAGCCTTCTTATATCCATACAAAGTCTTCTAAACGAACATCCGTACCACAACGAACCTGGCTTTGAAAAGGTAAATTCGTGCCTTCTTTTCAAGGAATCATTTTTTTCTTTTCTAGGAACGTTACAGTGGCGAAAGTCGAGCGTACAACGAGATCATCAAACATGAAACCGTCCGCGTCGCTGTTGTCGGGATGATCGAAAATGACTACGGCCTCAACATTCCACCTCAATTCGTCAAAGTCATGAATGACTCTTTCATCCAGTTTTATGAGTATTATGAGGGACACATGAAAAGGAATCTCCATCGTAGCGGCACTCCGATGAGGGTTCGTTGGTAAAAATCAATTTTTCAAAATATTCGTTTAAATTTTAGGACCCTTTTGGCTCCAAGCGAGGGGATTTCAACTACGCCGAAATATTAAAACGGCTTGAAAAAATTTACAAGCGACTCCTCATCATCGATACAGATCCGCCAGCATCTTCCGGTGACTCCAGTACTGCGAATCCTTCATCCGTTTCTTAAAGAAAACATAATAAGAATTGTAAAAAAAAAAGAGAATCTATATTTTTTTCTAAAAAAAAAAGTTACCTTAATTTTCTTTTAAAAATGTTTTTTAAATAAAAGCCGGGCGGCTTATGGGCACTTCTTAGCTTCCGATTGAATTAAAGGTACTGCCAATAAATTATAAATATAAATTTAAAAAAAAAAAAAAAAATCAGAATTTAAAGCTTGGTCCATGGGAAGCTGGGAAACGTCTCTTTTATTTTTTTTATTGCTGTCTATGAATACCGCCCATTATAAAAAAAATTATATTGTAAATAATTGTGATTTATTTCACATTCCAGAATTTAATGTGAAATTTGATTTCATTTCATTAAATTTCTGTTATAATTTTATATGTCTTGCTAGTCTGAATGAGGCTCTAGTCTTCTTGAGGCTCATAAACATTCCAAGGTTTCGTTGCTTGAATAAACGTTTTGTTCCAAATTGTTGTTTAATTTGTGTTGAAACCAATAACTAACTCAAGAAAGTTAAAAAGGAAAAGTAGTTATGGAGGAGGAACCCCAAAACTTTCTCAAAAAGATGGTTATCTACTGACACCCTAGGGCCTAGACCCTCCCCTTTGTAAATCCTCCCTTCCTTCCCATCACATCCCCTACACCCTCCCACTCTATCCCATCACTTCCCCTGCACCCCCGCCACTATCTCATCCCCTCCCCTCTTGCCTATCTCATCCCCCACACTCCCATCACCTCCCTACCCTCCTTAACCTTCCCATTTCTTATCCCATCCCTAACTCTCCCATCACATACCCTAACCCCTAGAACCTCCCCCAAATCACATCACCTCCCCTACCCTCCCAACCATCACATCATATCCACTAACCCCCTTAACCTCCCCCACTCTCCTGGAACTGCCCTCACACATTCCACCTCTCTCCCAATTCCCATCACCTCCCCAGACCCTACCACCCTATCCTCCTTCAACATCTCCCACCTCCGAAGGCCCTATCCTGTATAATACAGAGGATTATGGTGAAAATTTGGTACCACAGTCTCCTTTCCACCTCTTTCCAAAATCCCGACTTCGAGGGCAATCTTTTTAAGAAAAAGTGGTTTTATTTACAATTTACACTGGTAAGTACAAAATTATATTACATTAAAATAAAAACTAGACCCTTTTATTTGATCTTGAACTTCTTTTGTCCTCGCTTTTGATTATTTCTTGGACTCTTCGTCTCGTACTTCTAGTCTCGAGCGATTTTGAAGTCGATTCAGTTTTTTGTTTTTTGTCGACTTCAATTTCATCATTTAACTTCCTTTTTCGCTTACTACTTGGCTCGCTTTCAGCATTTTGAGTTCCTTTTCGTTTATTGATTGATTTTTTATCGTGTTTTGTAATTTTATTTGTTATTTTTTCAGGTTCCGTTTCATAATCATTAAATACTTTTCGGGTCCTGGTTCTTTTCCCTTTACCAAAAGGTTCAGCATTTTCTAATTTAGGAGATGATTTCTCGGTTTCTTTGCATGTTTCGTCCATGTTGACTATGCTGTAGCTTGAAGTGTTGGGAGAGTTTTCAATTTTGAATTGTGTTCTTTTGGGCGTTTTTAAATCTTCTTCGGAAACTTCTGATATTTTGGAGAGCTTTCGCATTGGTGTGTCACTTAATGTCTCATCCATGCTTAAAACGCTGTAGCTTGAAGTGTTGGGAGATTCAACTTTGATTTGACGTTTTCTCGAAAAGATGCCTAAGGAGAATGTTTTGCTGAAGACACTGTCTCCGATCGTCTTTTCTGGTTTCGTGATCTCAAATGTGCTGTCTTCATCATCCGAAATGGTGAAAACTCGAGGTTTCTTGGGAAGGTCCTCGTCTTCTTTAGGTAAGTCAAAAAATACTTTTTTGGGAGACGAATTTTGAGTTTTATTCTTAGAAGTTTCAGGTTTTTTTGGCTTTTCTTCAACTTTTGGCTTTTCTTTCTTGATCAATTTTTCATCTTTTATGTTTTCAATTTTTACCTTTAACGTCTTCTTTTCAGTCTTTCTTTCCTTTTTGACATTATAAAGAGATTTTTTTGTTTCTTCTTTGATGTCTTCTTTCTTTGATTGATTTCTGGTTCTCATTCTTTTAACTTCTTTTTCAACTTTGATAGGTGTGCTTGATGTTGGTGGATCTGAGAAGAGTTCTGCTATGTTGATTAGTCCAGGGTCTTTTGGAGGCTCCTTTTGCATTCTGTCTAGATTGATGACTTGTGTGCTCATGTTGGCAATGTCTTGGCTTAGGAGCTGATCTATCACAATTTGAGTGTTGTTCAGACATGGAGATTTCTTAGAAGAGCTTTCTTCGCCGAAAATATCGAGCATCTCTTTCTGAACACGACTTCCAGCTGTAGTATTGATTCGAATTTCGCATTTTTTTGATGTTATTTGGTCAAGGTTGACAGCCTGAGTGCACATGTCGGCCATGCTTGGAGTAAGGAGCTGCTCCATGACGTCTTGAGTGTTATTTGGAGGGTCCTTTTTCAAAAAGTTTTCTTGCCCAAACATACACCTCAATTCTTCCTCAACATGGTCACCGATTGCAGCTTGTGTGTCATATTCGTCAGAATCTCTTCGCTTGCAAATCATCTCTTGAGTTTGTATATCTAAAATGCTCCTTTGATCATCAAGTTTTTCATGCAGTAATTTCCTTTTTGATTTTTTGCCCGAATCTTGAACGTTAAAACCTTCAAAAATGGTTGAATCATTTGTTTTAGAAGTTGAAGCCAAATCGTTGACCCGAGTAGCAAGTTCTATGTCCTCTGATTCATTGACTTTGATTACCACTTTATCAGGGACTTTTTCATTATAGCTGACATCCTGAGTGGCAACCTCAGCCAAATTTTCGTCTTCATTTTTAAAATTGAGCTTCTGACGCAACATTTTCCTTTTTGACTTTTTACCTGAGTCGAAAACATCGAAACCAATAAAACCGGGTGATTTAATAACTGGGGTTGCAGGATTTGTCTTGGAGGATGATTCTTGACTAGAATGAGTGGTTAAATTTTCAACAATCTGACATGGATTGATAACCTGAGTGGCGAGGTCTGCTATATTTTCGAGCTCTATAGACTGTGCTCTGTTATCTATGATAACTGGTACTTTTGGATTTATAATGTCCTCATTGCTGACAATTTGAGTTGAAAGTTCTGCCAGATCCACAGGAGAGGCTGCTGTTGTTTCTTTTTTGATGGCTAATAGATGGCTTTGAACAGGTTCTTTGCTTATAACCTGAATTGGGGATGATTTCTGAGCTAGTTCTGCTATGCAAGGTTCTTTTCCAATGACCTTTAGGGTGACAATTTGAGTTGGAAGTTCTGCAAGGTCAACAGGAGCTGGTGCTGTTATCTTTTCTTTTTTGATGGAAACTAGACTGCTTTGATCATCAACATTTTTCTCGCTCATAGAACGTGGCTTCTGCATAACGTTAATAACTTGAGTAGATAGTTCTGCTATGTCTTCACATTGCTGGGCATCAAGTTCAACTTTTGGAGATTCATCATGTTTGACAATTTGAGTTGCAAGATCTGCCAGGTCAACAGGAGCTGCTGCTATCTTTTCTTTTTTGTTGGAAACTAGATTGCTATCAGCAACATTTTCTTCGCTCATAGAACTTGGAGATGGTTTTTGTATTTCTAAGTCAATAACTGGAGATGGTTCTGCTATGTCTTCACATATTGGTTTGGCTGGCAGTTCTTCTTTGATGGCCAAATCGCTGGTTTCTGCTGTCCAACTTTCCTCAAGACACGCTTTTAGATTGTCACCCACCATATCAGTTTGGGCATTTTCTTCGATGACCACCAGAGTGTCAACATTGGCGATGGATCCATTATTTCCAGGATGAGAACTTTCTGCTGAAATTTGGTCATCAACCAACTTTTCTACAGCATTCTCTTGGTCTTCAATAGCATTTTGAACTTCCGAAAAGTCACTGATCTCAGGAGCATTCTCTTCATTGTCTTCAGGTGGAATTTTGAGGCTTCCTAAGGCTAAAGAACCAAATTCTGCAGTCAATTGTGTTTCTGAAACATTTTCTTGGTTGACATTAGCAACAATGGCAGCTTCTGTAACATTTTCTTTAGGTTCCATAACATCTTCTTGGGGTTCTATAGCATCTTGGGGTTCTGTAGCATCTTGGGGTTCTATAGCATCTTCTAGTGGTTCTGCTACATTTTCAGGGTTAATGGTGACTACAGCAGGTTCTGCAACACTTTCTTGGGCTTCAGGAACTTTTTCTTCATCGCTGGTAACTACAATGGCAGGTTTTTCACCTTCAGTGTGATTGAGTTCATTGATTTGCTTAGAATTGAAGTCTTCGGTGACAATCAAATGTCCATTTTCTGCAATATTTTCAAGATCTTTTGAAGTCACAGGGTTCTGTGATATCTTTTCTTCAATGACTGGATCTTGAGAACCTCTTTCTATAAGCATTTCAGGATCTTCTGTTATTTTTTGTTCTTCAACAACACTTTTGGGCATTTCTGCATCAATTTCTGGATTTTCTTCACCAGGATTGTTTATATTCATTTCAACAGGAGCTGTATCAGATTTATTTTGACTGCACTCTACTTCATTGCCAACTGAAGACGATTCATTGTTTTCATGCTTAGCTGCATCTAGGTTTTCTTGGAACTTTACAAAAGAATTGACTATATCAGCAATAGAATCTTGATTGGCTTCATTGGCTTGATGTATTGAGTTTTCTTGATCTTCTTTTGGTTTGGGATTTTGGTTTTGCTCAATGGATGGTAACTCATTGCCTGTAGTGCCTTCTTGATTTTGGGCACCAGGAGGGATTTCAGCATCACATGATGTTTCTTCAACGGACTTTTCTTCTTGGGATGCTCTTTTCCCTTCAGGATCACTTTTTTGTTCATTTAGAACCGGACTTTTTTTGCCACCAGCAATCCTCTTGAGATCGAATATCTTGGTTTCCCCACACAATTGTTCACTATCGAAACCTTCAAAGGATCGATTTGATGTACTCAAGGCTTTCTCAGCCCCATCTACCGGCTCAGACTGCATGTCTATCAATGGGTCATTGAAACCACACGAATCAAATAAACTTGGTATAGGAGGAATATCGTTGGACTGCATAGAAGTTTGACTACTAATTAAATCTTGAGCCTCAACTCGATTTTCTTGATTATGAGGTAAAGTGTTGGGCAGATGTGTATTCTCAACAGCCATTTCTATATGCTCGGAATTGACATAACTTTTATCTAAACTTCGATTTAAGTCATTTTTTGGTTCAGGGCATCCTTGAGACTCGAAGACATCCTGAGATGCAAAAAGGTCTTCCAAAGATGTACTTAATGCTTGATTCTGGTTCGAGTTTAAATTGACCTCTTCAGTTTCTAGATCGTACATATTTGAACCTTTCATGTCAAAGGCATTATTTGATTTAAAATTTTCAGTCTCCATGCCGAAAATATCGTTTTCCTTTTTTTGGACGTTTGAAGTCGTTTGGCTAAACTTGGCAGTCTCTCGGCCAAAAATTTCAGATTCATTTTTCGACTTTTTATTCGTCTCGCAAAATTTTTCGGTTTCTAAATTAAAAATGTTTGCTTCATCGAATTGCTGAGTTTGAGGGTTATCTACGGATTGGGTCGCCATATCGAATATTGAGACTTCATTTTCTTGGGATGGGTTTGAAATTTCTTCATTTTGAGGTCCAGCGAAGTCAATCTTTCTTCTTTGAGAGAGCTCACCAATCAGAACTTTCAATTCAGAACAATTCGACTCCTAAAAATAAAAAAATTTACTCACAATTTTGTTCCAAAATTTCGATCTTACCTTAACAGGTGTCTCTGATATAATATCATCTTGTTTTTCCGGAGTTTCAGGAATCGTCATATTATTAAGATCTTTAAAAAAATTATTAATTTAAAAAATAAAAAATTCAATTCACCTTGAATAGCCTCTGGAGGTTCGCAGGCCTGAAAAATGAATTTAGAACACGAAAATCCTAAAAATTTGTAAACTTGCATAATTGTACGTCGCAGGGATATTCCCAAAATGTAATTCTTCACCATCTCGGATGAAATATCGCACTTGAGGTTTTAAAAATGTCTGAAAAAAAATAATTTAAGGACGAAACTATTTTTGAGATCATACCTTCCCAATTTTGGTCTTATTTAGACTACCCAAGTCACATAGGAAATGAGATTCTTTATCTTCGGCTATGATGGCTGCATGTTTGGCTGAAATGGGCTAAAATTGGTTTTTTTAGTAAAAAAAATTGGTTTTTGAAAGAAACTTACTTTATGAGAAAGAACGATGTTGCAGTTTGGGTCTCTTCCGATGATATTTTCTTTGAAGTAGATATTGTGACGGATTCCATTTAAGATGAGACATCCGGCCTGAAAGAGAAAAATATATAAATAAATATGAAAGGAACATCCTATATTTTTGTGATCCCCAGAGCTTCCTGATCACGAATATATAAGCCTCTAGCCATATAGCCTCCGTGACGACCACCTCAATAGCTTACTTTCCAACTGACAGATGACTGATCTGCTAAAATGATTTAAAGAAAAACTGAAACTTGGTCTAATCTATTGAACCAAGCTGGTTAACTTTTATTCTTGAATTATCATCTAATCATGGTCCTTTCCTCATTTCTTCCGATTCAGCCATACATCTCTAGCTAAATTGGAGCCTTGGTGAACTCTATTGTACCAAGCTGGTTAACTTAAGGGAGATGAAACTTCAAATCTAATGAACCAAGCTGGTTAACTAATCAAATCTCACAATCCAGCTACTTTAACACAAAAAAACGAAATTATTACCAATTGATCCTCATTTGGTCTAACTTGAGGCTCGTCAAATTCCAAAGGCATCGTATCTTCGAGCCCTTCCATCTTCAAAAAGCCCAAAATTCACTTTTAATTCAAAACTTCTATTTACACTTTATCTTTTTATCAATAAAAATAAACGAAGGTAAGAAAGTGGTTTTATCACATTTTGGCGGTTTTCTGGTAATAACCGCGATTTTGGAACACAAAAGATCTGATCTAAATCACCGCTCCAAAAGTTATAAAACACAATAAAAAGTCATTTTAGACCAAATTTTCAAAATAAATCAAATCAAAAATAACTTTTTGGTTGATTTTTGAACGATAAAAATGCTCTTTATATGAAAATAAAGTGTTTTGATTCACGATCAACGCTTTATGAACTTCGTCTATTGGTTGTTGTCATGGAAACGTGTTTGTTTTATGGAAGGTTTCAATTTTGTTGTTATCAAATGTCATTAAATATTCGAGTTATGCATTTCAATGTCAAAATCTAATCTTATCATGAAACTTTCGAAGGAAGAGACGTATAAAGGCGTCATGGATTTCTTGTTTACTATTTTTGGTAAAGCTTTGCTTCCAATTATTTTGCCCATTTTGATCTATCAAATTTATATTGGGAGGAAACGTCGGAATTCGCTGCAAGGAAAGGTTTGTTTCTTTATTCTGTCGTGGTTTAATTGTTCGATTTTAGGTTGTTTTGATAACGGGAGCGAGTTCTGGCTTAGGAGAATCCTTGGCTGAAATATTCTACGTTAAGGGATGTAAAGTTATTTTGGCTTCTCGTAGAGTTGAAGAGCTGGCGAGAGTCAAATCTAGACTTCAATCGCTCAAAACGGTACAAAAATGACATTTTTTTTGTATTTTATGTTGAATTATTTGAAGGAATGTTCGCATGTGCCGGAGATTCTTCAGCTTGACCTTCTTGATGTGGATTCGATGGCGATGAAAGCTGCAGAAGCTGAGGAGCTTTTTGGTCAAGTTGATGTTGTTGTTCATAATGGAGGAGTTTCATATCGGGGAGATATTCTGAATACTTCAATGGACGTTCACATTAATGTGATGACTGTGAATTATTTTGGACCTGTCGCATTAACTAGAGGTTTTAAAAAATGAATGATTTGATAGTTAAACTCTCCACAGTGGCCACCAAAAGGGAGAAACTTGAAATGTCTGTGGTGGATGCAGGGGAATGAATTTGTAAGGCAAATTTGGGGGATTTTTCTCCAAATGGGGTTATTTCATAGTTTGTGAACACTTGCCCAAACTGACTTTATTCTAATTCTCGTTCTAATCTAAGGTTGAAAATACGCAAAATTTTGAGATAAATCACCATTTAAGTTGATAGGACCAAAAGGGCAAAAGAAGAATAAACAGTGTTGTCAATTTGGGCTGTTTCCAAATAAACCCTATTTGGAGATAGAATGCCCAAACTGGCAGCCTTGCTTTTAACCCAGATTTTAAATCAGATTTGAAAATTTCGCTTCATAAATGTTGGTTTTGAGGTTTTTTGACAAAAATTAGGCTTTATAAATGTTGATTTTGAAGTTTTTGACGAAAATTGGGTTTTATTAATGTTGAATATAAGGTGTTTGGACGAAAATTAGGCATCATAAATGTTGATTTTTAGGTTTTTTTTTTTTTTTTTTTACTAAAATTAGGTTTTACAGATGTTGATTTTTAGGTTTTTGTACGAAAATTAGGCTTCATAGATGTTAATTTAGAGTTTTTTAAACCAAAATTGGGCTTTACAAATGTTGATTTTGAGGTTTTTCACGAAAATTTGGCTTTATAAATGTTTATTTTGAGGTTTTTTGACGTAAATTAGGCTTTAAAAATGTTGATTTTGAGGTTTTTGACGAAAATTTAGCTTGTTGATTTCGAGGTTTTAGGTAGATTTCTTTCAGAAAATCTACCTATTGCAATGGGGGCAGTAGTCTCAGATTCAAAAATTTTTGTGATAGGATTTCATTTCAGACCCCCTGGACCCCCAAACCAACCTCAACTCAAAAGTTTATATATATATATATATGTATATATATATATATATATATATTCGCACGATAACTTGAGTAATTTTTACTTGACCAGCATGAAATTCGGTATTTAGGGCTTTTAAACTAATAGAATTTATGAGTTCGTTAACGGCTGAAATCGGACCAGCGGTTTTGGTACTTTACTTAGGGCCTAACCTGCGAATCTCGCAAACCGTTCATCCAATCGCTTTCAAACTTAAAAGTGATGTTATGGGGATGGCTAAGAAAGATTTGAAGTTGGTTTGGATCAGCTGGGTGCAATAGATTTGAACCTAGGCAAAAAAAAATTTTTTTGAATTTTTACCGGGAAACAGATGATTTTTTTTTCTTCGAATTATAGAAAGTTCTAGATCTAAACATCTGAAAGAAATCTACCTCTTTAGTCCTGCTGCCGCGGGACTCATTTTTTTGACCAAAATTAGGCTTTTTAAATGTTGATTTTGAGGTTTTTGGACCAAAATTAGGCTTCATAAATGTTGAGTTTGAGGGTTTTTTTTGACGAAAATTAGGCTTTTAAATGTTGATTTTGAGGGGGTTTTTGACGAAAATTAGGCTTCACACATGTTGATTTCGAGGGGGTTTTTTTGACTAAAATTAGGCTTTACAAATGTTGATTTTGAGGTTTTTCACGAATTTTTGGGGATATTTGCACACACAAAAAAAAATCTTGAGCTTTCCCACACCCCCCTGGGGATGGCTTACGCCCCTGTCCACCCCCCCCCCCTGGGCCAGTCCGCCCCTGTCCCTGATTCATTCTGCAGACATTTGAGAGAACTTTCTGGCTGAATTTGTTAGCGATGTGCAATAATAAGTTCCTGATATTTTCCAGCTCTACTGCCCAAAATGATCCAAAGAGGTGGAGGTCATGTCGTTGGAATCAGCAGTGTTCAGGGTCAAATCGCCCTTCCCTTTAGGTCCTAAAACATAAATTACAAACAATTTTACTTTGATAATTTCAGGTCAGCATATTCATCATCAAAACATGCATTTCTTGCATATTTAGATTGTTTGAGGTCCGAAGTCGCAGAAAAAAATATAAACGTGTCTGTCATCAGCCCTGGCTATATTAAAACCAATCTTTCTAAAAATGCCTTGACTGGATCTGGTTCACATTATGGAGGTGAGCTTATTTAAATGTTTATTTAATTTTTGTTCTTTTTAGTAACTGATGCGACCACTGCTAGTGGCTACGAACCGATATTTGTGGCTGAAAAAGTTTATGATGCTGTTTTGAACGAAAAGGAAGAAATAATCGTCTCATCGCTCTCGCCCAAGATAGCGATTTTATTAAGAGTTCTCATTCCTAAACTGTATTTTTATATAATGAAAAAAAGAGCGAAATCTAGCCAAAGTCCTTAACTTCCATTTTTGACATAACTTCCAAGACTGTAGATTTTAGAATTGTAGATTTTATTTTGTTTAATTCAATGTTGAGAACGTTTATGGCTTATATCAAAATGAGGATGTATGCTAATGACAGATGTCCGCCGAGAGCTTCATTCAAAATGAATATTGGAAATCACTTCATTGCCAGTTTGGTCCGACACTTCACTAATTAACTTACGGAATAACTTGACACTGATTCGATTTTTGTTTTAATTTATATTTTAATCAATCAAATTCTTGAATAAAATTAATTTTGTTTTAACGAATTTTTAACTTCCTTAAACTTTTGATTTTGATGAGGGGTTGTTGGGTCAAAATGATCCATGATTTAGGGTGGCAATAACTTTGGGTGACCAAATTGGCCAAATGAAAGAAAAAAAATAAGGAATTTTGTTTCCCTATGGAAATGTGTAGGGGTTGGTCACTGATTAACCAAAAAGTCCATAACCGAAACCCGTGTGCTTTGGCGTCAGGAGCGTTTTTAAGGTGATTTTTTTCGTTTTTTCGCAAATATCTCGAAAACCTTCTTAGGCGAAAAGATTTTTAGTACAAAATCAAAGATTTTTGAATTTTCTACAATTTTGAGCTAATACAATTTTTTGTAGTACCAAACGTATCTGAGCTACGAGGTGAAAAAAAAACGGGGTTTTCTATTTTGACCTCTGAAGGAGGGAAGACGTCATCTAATCAAAGAAGTGTACTTAGTACAAGTTGTAGAGAATTTAATTGCCTTTTGAAAACAACTCTCAATAAGCAATTAACGATAAAAAGGCAGAGGTGGGGGTAAATTTCAAAAAATTTCATAACAAATTTCATTCAAAAATTGAAATTTCAAAAATTTTTATAAAAACAAAATTAAAGCCTATAAAATTTTCTGAAAATTTGATTTAATAAGATTTCTTGAAGGACCAACCGTTCCTGAGCAACGAGGCGACAAAAAAGGGGGATTTTAGTGTTTTTCCTATGAAAAAAGTCAGATTTTAGAAAAGTCGGAAAAATCAAGGAAGTCGTTTTCTAATCAAAAAAGCGTACTAAGTAAACGTTGCAGAGAATTAAATTTCCATTTTAAATCAACTATCGAGAATCAATGAACAATCAAAAGGTAGGGATGGGGGTAAATTTCAAAAATAAATTTTTTACCCCAGAAGGACCTATCGCCTCGTAGCTCAGATGCGTTTGGTCCTACAAAAAATCTTACTAGGTCATATTTGTAGAACATTTAATAACCTATAATTTTGTTTTTATACAATTTTTTGAAATTTGATGTTTTTCAATGAAATTTTTGGACTGAATTTTTTTTAGTGTTTTGAAAGGAGCCCTTAGAGTAGGAGGAATATTTTTTAACCCTGGATGGAAAAGAGGTTTCAGAGGTTAAGTTGTAGAGTTTGCTTACTTTTTCGAGGGAGTTCAGGATTTTTTTGTGACTCAATTTTGGGTCCTTTCCAATGACAAATTAATATTCTCCTCTCTATTTTGTTCTCTCGTTGATTCGTTATTAGTAATTACCTACTAATTACTAATTAACTATTTTCGTTCGTCCTTGAAAAGGTAAAATGGGGCGTCGCAACGGGGTGTTGACTGTTTTCCTAATCGGGTCGCAATTTATTAATCCTTCGACTGTGTTAAATGAAGTTGAAAATTATTAATAAACCCAGTTTAACTCTCTCATTATCACCCATCATCGTTTAAATGGAAAACAATCTAAACCGCTTTATTTAGGCAGGAGTTCATGTTACATGTAGTATAACAGGATCCCAAGTAGGTACATGTTATGTAAAAGTACCTTCTATTTTACCCATTTCTAAAATGCAAATTCGAGGGTATATTACCCCTGAATACACATCTCAGGAGAAATAATGAGGTTTTTCATTAAAATTTTGTTTAAAAAAATGATCTAGTGGAAAAATTTTTTTTTCATTCATGTGATCTGCATTTATTTTTTCCGTTTTCCCCGCAATCCTGGAGAAGAAAAGGATTCTATAATGGGCAGACCGCTCGATTTGTGCAATCTTTTCATTCGAATTCTTTTTTTTCTCTTCTAATCTTCGACGATACGTCTTCCACCCCCAGCTTCACCACTTTCACCCTCCCCTGTATAGAGAAGCGTCGTTTTCTCCCCTCCCCCTGATGTTGTCTTGGCTTAAGAAAAGGGGCCCGGGGGGGGGGGGGCTGCAGAAGGGGGCGATTGATAGTGTGTAAATGAGGTCGGAGGTCCGATCATGAATAATGCATACGACGCAACCGGAGACCCTCATTAGATCTCTCATCTAGCTTCCCCCTTCTCCCCAAACCTCTTCTAATGACAATGGATAACCGGCTTATTTCATTTTCGAAACGTTTTCTTTGCTTTGCTTAAACAAAAGTCATATTTTTCAAAAGAGCTTCCCAAAAAGTTGTCATTTTGGAAAATCGGTCCAGCCGTTCTCAAGATTTGAAGACACCGGTGGCATTCAGACACAAAAGATTATGATTGGAGAGAAGAAACAGGACGTTTTTTCAGGTCCCTGTTGATTTCACAAATATTCAGGTTGGGTAGGTAGTGGGGTAAAGTGATGAGATAGTTTGGGGAGGTGGAGGAGTGATGGGAGGGTGGAGGAGGGTAGGGGAGATGATGGGATAGTGGAGGAGGTGGTTGTAGGTTGGGGAAGTGATGAGCGACTGAGGGAGGTGAGAACATGATCGAGGAGGGTAGAGGAGGTGATGGGAGGGTGGGGAGGTGGTAGAGAAGTGATGGCCGAAAAGTGACTGCCCTTATTCTAAAAATGAATCCAAATCCAACAACCAGTTTGTGAATGGCAGGATTCTAACTAGTAAAATAAATACACATTGAAAAAAAAAAAAAAAGATTAAAATTTTTTTTATATATTTAGTAGAGAGAGCGAGTAGGTACACATTGATGGGAGATCCTTTATTGGTTTTTACCCTCCCTATCCAAAAAGGGTTGAATTTTTAACTTTCGTTTTAACAGAATCTGCTTCAATCACATGAATTTCACAAAATTTAACACCTTTTATCAATCAAAAACAGAAAGAATTATGAATGGACCTTTCATGTCGAATTCATATTTCCGTCGCTCATTAATTCGTGATTTTCTTTGCGAATTTTTAAAGATGGAACTTTATTAGAAAATCCGTAATTTAGGGGCGTTTCTCTCGGCTGTAACTAATTTTATGTCTTGAACGCAGAGAAGCGTGGGCACAGGAGGAGGGCCTCATTAATTCATTTAATATTAAATTCTAAATTCGGGTCGTGTATATTTTGTTATGTACACAAAAGGCGGAGAGTATGGAGAGGTTTATAACGTAAGTTTTACTAGTCCTCTGGGCCTCGAAGCAACGCTTTACAACTATAAAATGGATTGCACGTTTTGAATTGCAAATTTGATTTTTTCGTTTCTTCCTAAAAAAATGTTTCTCGTAAACGTCATGAGGCAGTAAATCCTATTTAGAGACGGTTAAAATTTCAATAATCCGTTTTGGCCGAAACGCTGTATATCAAAATGTTTTTGAACAATGTTGACACAGAGGAGTTTCAAAACGGTTGAGATAGGCTATGACCGAGTGGGATGGGGACCCGCCGATATATCACTAAATGCCAACTAAAACCCTAAACAACACCAGGGATTTCGGACTTGTTTTATTGCTACTTCCTCGCCGCCGATTTTCCCTTGGTGGCCTACAGCCCTGAGGACTATTATGTTTTAATTTTTTTTTTGTTCGAAATTCCCGATGGGTTTTATTTTCTCTGATTTTAAAGCTTTTGTTTTATATTTAGTAATCTATACTTGAATAAATCCCTTGTATTATGTACCATTGTTTTATTATAATGAGTCTGGAAATAAAATGAAAATTGTTGCGTAAAAAAGGATTAAAATAAAAGTTTTACAATTTCCATTGAAACCTAGACTCTTCGGGGCTTATTTAACGATTTACGTTCGAAATTCTTAATTAAAATTCGTTTAATTAGACAAATTAGTGAAAAAGGGTGCTTTGGGGAATAGTTCGTTATAGACTAGAAGGGGAGGTCGGAGATAAGGTAGAGGGAAGGAAGCTGTTAGTTTGAAATGATAGAATTAGGGTCTAATCCCTAGTGGACACATAGAACCGGGGCCATTACATTGATAATTAAGCCCCCAGTATATTCAATTTACTGCCGTCCCTCCGGCGATGATCGAGCTCTCTTTGTCTTTTCAACTCGTTAATAAAACGGGAAATTTGTAGCCACTTCAAATTAATTATCAGTTTCGCTAATAGCGGAAGAATATTGAATTAAAAAAAATGTTTATTTTTGGATTTTGAGGAAAAAAGTAAATTGAATTCGAAACGAGGGTTGAAGAGCGAGGAATGATGAATCAAGGGGGGTTATTAAAACGCTTCCTCTCTGGCTATCTCTGAGCCCTTCAGCAGTTACTGCAGTCTTAATATAGAGCTCTGCGGGGAATGCCGTAAGCTTAATTAGCGCTCCTTGAGATTGTCTTTTCCTGGTTTTTGATTTATGTCTCGCCCACGCGGCGTTTCATTTCGTTTCTCATCGCTTTTATACATCGACGGCCGAAAAATTGTTCACATTTTACTCGGATTTTACGTTTTTCATAAATATCTTGGCGTGAGGGGAGCAGGAGGAAAGAACGGAGGGAGTGATTAAGGAATTGGCAGCAATCCTGACCACAATCCTCCACTTGGCTTGTCACCTCCAAACTCTGATTAAATTTAACCACCTTCTAATCAGTCAACAAGATCCTTTTGTTTTAAAAACTTTCATTTTGAATTTGCCCCCGAATAACCCCCCAACTACCCCTACTCCTCCTTTCTGAACACCCCCCCCTTCCCCAAAGCCCCTCACCACCCACCACCAAATGCCTTCTGAGCACAAAGGTACTTATAAAAGTGGAACCCCCAAAACAAAAACTTTCTCAATTTGGCGATAATGGGCGATTTTGTGCCAAAATCTCCATTTTTTTGGGTGGAGGGGGGCGGAAGCTGCTGCTTTTTTTATTTAAAAAGTTAAAATCCTCGAATACAATTACATATTTTGACAGAGAGCGAATGACCTAAAAAAGCGTACCGGAAAAAATGCCCTAGGAGGAAAATAGGGTGCACAAATTAATTTAAAAGCCCACCGCCCGCGAAAACGATAAATTTTCCATGTTGGGAAAACCTATAAAAGTTGGTCGGGATAAAAAATCAGCAGATACTTTTATATTCAACCTCACTCAGTTTACGGTCTTTCCTTCCGCCCGAGGCCCGAAACCTGTGCAGATAAATCGAAACTATACATCACCTCCAAACTCAGATCAGAGGTCCGATTCTCCAACAATTTTTTACCCCGAAGCATTCAAAAAAACAAAAAAATTCGAAAGTCCAATATTTTCGTGATCCCAGGACGCCCTGATCACGAATTTATTGCAGGGGGATCTCCCCTTTCTCGAGCACACTAATGTCCATCATAGGACACACTGATAAGTAATAATTAAAAAAAAAAAAAAAAGCGCTTTAGGTCCCTCTTTGTCTCCCAGGGTGAATCGCAGAGGATCAGTCCGATAGCGCTCCTGATTCTGTGATAGCCGTTACCTGATTCCACATATAGGTCGCTAAGCCCGGAGCCTCCGTCACACCGCAATAGCTTCCTTTCTTTTGGAAATCAGCTAAAAACAAAAGTACTTAAATATTAATTTCAAAGGCGTTTGAACAGGAAAGTTTTAGTTTATATATTACTAGGAGGAACAAAGTTGGACGAACCCTCGGATTAAAACTCGTTTCTACGTTCGGGTACGCGAATATTATCAGAGGGAGTCCAAAATGTGTCATTTAGAGGTGGAGAGGTTCTATAGATATGTGTGTTTGATTAAACTTAGTTATGAGGGAACTCCTAATGACTTCGATGTTGACGTTATATCTCTAATTAATTGGAGATCATTATAAATTCATCAGCGAAATATTAAAAAAAAACAAAAAATTTTTTAAAGAAACGAGTTTTTGAAAAATATCGTGAGGATTTCGCCCCTAAAAAATATACCCAAGGGGATGGATGTCGTGTTAACGGGGGAGGCGAGGTGTGCACCCCAGGGTCTGAGTTGACAGATAGATGGTGGTTCTTCCTATTTCTAAGGTAGACGTGAGTCGGCTACAATGCCACTTGGCACACATCTCTTAGGAGCAATCCTGCTTTTACCTCCTCCGACGAATCTGCGAAAAGGAGGAAGGAAAAAAAAA
Organism: Orius laevigatus; assembly: GCA_018703685.1. Lineage (NCBI taxonomy): Eukaryota > Metazoa > Arthropoda > Insecta > Hemiptera > Anthocoridae > Orius > Orius laevigatus. The sequence continues at coordinate 20,976 of JAGWEN010000721.1, forward strand.
AAAAAAAAAAAAAAAAAAAAAAAAAAAAAAAAAAAAAAAAAAAAACCTCTAACCCCCTTAAGGTTCTAACGTTTTGTGCAAATGCATCAAGAAATGAGAAGTTAAAAAAAAAAAAAAAGTCAAAAAGGATGCTATCAGTTTAAAAAAATGTACACCAAAGGGTGAAACTGTGGTGTGTTCCATGTTATATTGTTGTATTCTGTGAAGTTCATGCTGTCTGTGGGAATCAATTTAATCAAAAATTCGTTGTATTTTGAACCGAGTTTATATTTTGAAAGTGAAATTGGATCAAGTAATCAACTACATTGACAAAGCTCAATTTTCGTTTGAGTCCCTACATTCTTGTTTGTGCGAAAATATTTGGAAATAATTTCTAAAAAATTTTAAAAAATAACTAAAAAAAAGATTATAATCAGAGTGTGATCAAGGAATTTTCTCCGAGGAGGCAAACCACTAAAGATGTTGACCGAAAAAGAATGTTAATTTTGATGTTTTTGACAAAAAAAAAAAAAAAAAAAAAAAAAAAAACACCTAAAACGTTTGTGGTTTTCGCCGAAAAATAGTCTCCTCAAACGTTGATTTTGAGCTTTAGTTTGGCTCAAAACTTTGAGTTTGAGGTTTTTGATGAAAAATTGGCTCTTGAAACGTTTATTTTGAGGTTTTTGACAAAAAATTACACTTAAAACGTTGATTTTGAGGTTTATGACGAAAAATCGTCTCTTAAAACGTTGATTTTTAAGTTTGACGAAAAATTTTTCGACTGAAATTTGGCTTTATAACTGTCGATTTTGAGGTTTTTGACCAAAAATTACAGTTAAAACGTTCATTTTGAGGTTTTTAATTTGGCTCAAAACTTTGATTTTGAGGTTTTCGATAAAAATTGGCTCTTAAAATGTCGATTTTAAGGTTCTTGACGAAAAATAGTCATAAAATATAGATTTTTAGGTATGACCAAAAATTGTCTGACTAAAATGTGGCTTTATAAACGTTGATTTTCAATTTTGAGGTTTTTGATGAAAAATAGTCATAAAATATAGATTTTTGGGTTACATAGCAATGAATGAGAAAAACAGTCCATTTTTGTGGTAAAAGAAAACTCTAGCTAAAAGGTCCCTCATGTCTAAAAATCGAGGCCCCTAGTGTCCAAAAAGAATCAAAAATCAAGCTAAAAGACTTTTTTCATAATAAAGAAACAAAATCTGGTTTAAAGGGCCCTTGTGGCCAAAAAAGATCAAAAACCTACCCAAAAATGGCCCCTAGAGTCCAAAAAGGATTAAAAAAATCAACATAATAAAGGCCCCTAGTGTCCAAAGAGGATCAAAATTCAAGCTAAAAGGACCCCTAGTGTCCAAAAAGGATCAACAAATCAAGCTAAAAAGGGCCCTTTTCATAATAAAGAAACAAAATCTGGTAAAAAGGGCCCCTTGTGACCAAAAAAGATCAAATACCTATCTAAAAAGGGACCCTAGTGTCCAAAAAGGATTAACAAATCAGGATATTATGGTTCTCTAATGTCCAAAAAGGATAAAAAAAAAAAAAAAAAAAAAAAAAAAAAAAAAACAAGCCAAAAATGGCCACATAGTGTCCAAAAAAGGATCATCACTCATCAGTGTTGTGAAGCGGACTTTAGGCTAATTTATTTCCCTCCAATTTAATTTGGAATTCGATTCATTCTTTTTATAATTATATTTTAGTTCAAGGATTAATTATTTAATAAACTATTTATTTAATAAATTTAATATAGGTATATGAAAATCAATATCAATCAGTATCTAAATTTTGTGGGAAGTCTAGGTAGCCGTGGACTATGCCATTCAGAGACTAGTGATCAAGTTCAGTTCCCGCGAACCGGGACAGTCGCGACAATTTATGATTTTATTGATGAATTTATTGAATAGAAACGAATCGAAACGAATTTTTATCGAATCTAAATTTGAATCGTAAAGAGTTTTAAGTGAAGGCACGACTTGTTGGACAGTCGAAGAACGACGGTCAAGGTGAGCCCTTTTCAGTTGTTTTCATTCCCCTTCAAAATATGTTTGCACAAAATATTCAGAGTAGCAATCTTTTTTAATAGCGTTTTTAAAGGTACCTAAAAAAGGTTTGGTATTTATAGGAGTGGAACCCCCAAAACGGAAACTTTCTCAAAAAGAAGCTTTTTTTAAAGTTTTTGCAGCTAATGAACAGGTCTGTAAAAAAGAAGGTGGTTGAGACGAAAATACGTGCTGGCCCTGAAAAGGGCCGGTGTAGAGTACAGAACCACGCGATGGGAGATACTGAGAGGCCGAGTAGCCAGGGTGGGTAACTAGAGCCTTTGAGTTTACAAAGTAAACTGTAAACTCAAAGCTAGAGCCGGTGGAGAAGCCGGGAAGGCGTGAAAGCGGTTCGGCGTGAGAAGGCAGTGAGGCGGCTTGGAGAGTTCCTTTTTCCCTGCTTGTTTCTTCGGCTTCTCAGAGCTGAATAGTGATAAGATATTTTGGTCTTCATAAAAACCTGTCAAATTAGCCAGCTTATACAGGGAAGGGGGATACCGCAACGAGAGCACCGGGAAGATTCCCGAATGCTCTAGACAGGTCGTGGGTCGTGGTCCCTTGCCTTTTGGAATGAAAGTTTTTATTTTATTTATTTACATAATTTAGGTTTAGTATTTACAATTTAAATGTACAAAAATGAAAGAACTATCGAGGCAGGCGCTTTTGCTTGAATGGGTGGCGAGGAGAGCCGCCACAGAAAGCTTCTTTTTGAGAAAATTTTCGGTTATGGGGTTCCACTTCTGTAAATACAGTGAAACTTCTCATAGGCGGTCACCGATGGGGATCAAAAAATTGTCCGTCAAAGAAGTGTCCTTTTATGAGAAGTTTCCAAATAAAATACCAACACATTATACTCAATAAATGTTTTATTTAAAAGAGGTTAAAAATACATAGAAGAAAAAACTTAGTTACTGTCCCTAATTTTTGTTAGAATTTTTATTCCCATTTATGTATTGGGATATTTTTTGCTCGAGCGCGGCACACCCACTCGAAAACCATTTTGTCGATGGCTGCACCCTTAGGTGCTGTAAAATTTTTTTTGCAACCATCGTTTCCATGTTCTGCGTATTTTTTAAGAATGTCATTCTTCTTTTTCAAAACCTCGGCCACACACGTTTTTCCGACACCGAAAATTTTACTTAGTTCTCTACACTTTTAGCGGATATCCGGAGGAAAGAAGGCTATTTTTTTTTCTTTATCATTAAATTTAATGTTTTCCACTTTTTGCTTCAAAGACAGTTTTTTAATTTTTATCCCTGGAGCCATTGACTCTATGAATCCAGAATTAGAACTAAATATGGGTTCTTTATCTTATCTTTATCTTTATTTTATCAGAAAGTAGGGGTAGTAAATTGCTTTCTCAGAAATGCAATAAATTAAAAAAATTCACATGTCAATGTTACCTATCTACATCTAAACCATAAATAATTTGTCTTGGAACGCTTGTCAGCGATAACGAAAATTTCAATTAAAAAAAAAAACACAGACGTTGTCAAATAAGGGATTACATATTACGTTGACACATTTAAATTTTTTTTTGTCCTTTTATTAGAAGTTTTTTTGAGGCAAAAGCATTGTCCGTGTCCTGTTATTAGAGTGTCCTGTACAAGATTTTATCATATTAAAACCTATATAAAAAAAAGGGTCCGTCTATGGGAGGTGTCCGCCTATTGGAAGTGTCCGCTTTGGGAAGTTTCACTGCACCAGACCAGACTTTTTTTTTTTTTTTTTTAAACGCCATTAAAAGAGATTGCAACTGTGAATATTTTGTGCAAACATATTTTGAAGGGGAATGAAAACTCTATTTTTTGAAAGGAGTCGTAATAGCATTAGATTTTGAGCTAGTTGTAAAGGATAATCTGCTAGAATAAGCCATTACCCTTCCCTGAGACGAGATAAGCGTCTGAAGGACCCCCCATCGAGTTTTTATAGACTTTGTACGTCTCCTTTTTTTGATTTAATAAAATCACTCCCGGGCTCGACTTTTTTTTGTTGTTACATCCGGAAAGAAAAACAGGACGGGAAGGAGGGTTTTTAAATTAAAACGAAAAACGTCCTAGATTTTTCCCCTCTAACGGAAAAGGAAGAAATAACGACATGGAATTTCTAATGAATTCCCAGGCGGTGCATGAGTTATGGAATTTTCCGAAGGCGTTACGCGGATTCTTTAAATCTTCCCAAATGTTGTCTGTTTCCTATAAATTCTCGTTTAGGAACGATATATGGGCATATCTCGGGACGATCACAAGAGACAAAGTCATGATCGACCAAGGGTCATTTTGACCCTCCTTGACCCCTTCCGGAAATCGCAGGTCAATGAGTAATACGATAACGTTCTTTTTAAAAAAAGTTAATAGAAATGGCTGATTTTAGCTCGATCGTTTTTTGTGCACGAGTGGCCCTTTATATCTGGATTTCGTTCTCCCTAAAACCCCTTCCTTTCTAAGAACCCTTACTAAAATTCTGAGTTTGGGTGTTAAAAAAAATCTCGTTAAAAAAGTAGCTTAATATTGTAGAGGATATCATTAGTGCAAGTTAAAAAAAACTCGCTAAAAAATATAACAAGATTTAAACAGGTAATTGTGAATAGGAAGAAAAAAAGGAATTTTTTTTAAAAAAAGAGGAAAAAGAGATGTTAATAGAAACGTGCCCACAATTTACTCGAGTCCCTTCTCATTTTCTGACGTAAATGTAAACGCTTTTTATCCTTCTCATTATCAAGTGTCTCCTCCTTTTCTCCAAATGATTTCGACGAGTGGGTAAGGGAGGGAAAAATAATAAAAAGGATCAAACCTTCTCAGTCTTTAAGGGTCATACCATTCAGATTTTCTATTGATATCGAGCCGAAGGCCGCTCTGGGTTTCCAGCGGCTTCGAAATTGGTGTTCGCCCGAAGCCTGCGCCCCTCGCCGGTGACGGTCCGCCCTCCGAGAGGCCAGTTTGTGTTTGCTACCCAACCAAGTTCCTTCCATACCTTCACCTATTCGACTCCCAATTTCAATACGCGTTTTTTTGTGCTATGTGACCTCTTTATTTTTTTCTTCTAATTTTCACAACACCAACATCCCAACAACTAAAAAAAAATAAAAAAAGGTATTTTTTTTTCTCGTAAAAAATTAAATCAATTTTAATTTTCTAAAAAGTTAATGGGGGTATTCACAATATAATTATCGTGTTAATACACGTGTTAATTGGATCGTGAATACCTCTAATTTTTTAGCGTTTTTTTTTATTATTGAAAAAGCCTTGTAATAATTGCCGTTTCGTTAATGTAATTGGTAATAATTTATATAAATTTTTATATAAAACGTATTATTTATATAAAATTCAACAAAAACGTTTTTGAAATTTTTGAACCTACTCAGAACTCGAAAATATTCAACGAAATTTTTTTCCCCAGAATTCGAAATATTAAATGTTTGAGAGAGGTATTACAAAATATTTTGTTTTCCTCAGGTTATCTATTTTCATTGAAATTAAAATTATAAAACATATTATGGTACGCAATACATAAAATATTATGTAATACAATACCTTGTATGTGAAACAATGGACCATGTGCTCCTTTTTCTGGGAATTATTTTTCAACCGTTTCGTTATTTATGAGAATTATTTATTAGAATTATGATGACGATAGACGGGTCCATGGCACTAGTGTCGTTAGAGGGACGGAAAAGTTCCTGACGGGGGGTTTCGCCATATTGCCGTGGCACCTTTTTATAGAGGCCAACTTAAATTTTTGTACCTTCTTCGCTTTTTGGGACCGAAAATTATCGCTTTTTTATTTCATCCAAAATTTGATTTTCGACCATTTTTTAGGGAGAAAAATAAGAATCTTAAGTCATTTTTGGGATAGAAAAACATTTTTTTCGACCTCACCCAAGGGAGGACCCTTCTTCACCTTTCTCGGCGCGAAAATTTTCATTTTTTGATTTCATCCAAAATGTGGTTTTTGACCATTTTTAGGGTGAAAAACCTGAATTTGAGGTCATTTTTGGGATGTAAAAACATTTTTTTTCGACCTCAACAATGGGATTTTTGGGCCCAAAAATTTTTATTATTTGATTTCATCCAAAATCTGGTTTTTGATCATTTTTAGGGAGAAAAATAAGAATCTTAAGTCATTTTTGGGATAGAAAAACATTTTTTTCGACCTCACCCAAGGGAGGACCCTTCTTCATGTTTCTGGGCGCGAAAATTTTCATTTTTTGATTTTATCTAAAATGTGGTTTTTGACCATTTTTAGGGTGAAAAACCTGAATTCGAGGTCATTTTTGGGAAATAAAAACATTTTTTTTGACCTCACCAAAAGGGTTTTTGGGCCCAAAATTTTTTATTTTTTAATTTCATCCAAAATCTGGTTTTTGATCATTTTTAGGGTGAAAAACAATAATCTTAAGTCATTTTTGGGATAGAAAAACATTTTTTTCGACCTCACCCAAGGGAGGAGACACTTCTTCACCTTTCTGGGCGCGAAAATTTTCATTTTTTGATTTCATCCAAAATGTGGTTTTTGACCATTTTTAGGGTGAAAAACCTGAATTCGAGGTTATTTTTGGGAAATAAAAACATTTTTTTTTTTGACCTCACCAAAAGGGTTTTTGGGCCCAAAAATTTTTATTTTTTTTTTATTTCATCCAAAATCAGATTTTTGGGATGTAAAAACTTTTTTTTGACCTCCTCAAAGGGGGACCCTTCTTCATTTTTGGGTCCGAAAATTTACGCTTTTTCATCTCATCCAAAATGTGATTTTTGACCATTTTTATAGTGTGAAAAACTAGAATTCGAGTTCGTTTTTGGGATATAAAAACTTTTTTTTTCGACCCCACCAAAGGAGGATTTTCTGAAAGAAATCTACCTAAAAAAATGAATTTTGGATGAAGATTTTGGTCAAAAAGTTTGATTTTTGGGTGTAAAATTTGTGGTTTTGGGGGAAAATTGGCCGAAACTGAAATAAAGGACAATTAGACACACTCTTAAATGATGATAGGAAAGTTGTTTAATTATGAACAAATAAGTTTCCAAGTTTATAGACTAAAGGATTTGAGAGTAATAGTAGATTTCTATAGAACTAAAAAAAAAATCCTCAAAAGTCGGATATATTTTAAAATTTTAAAAGTTGTAGAGGGAAGGGATCCGAAAGTGATTTCCACAAATGGGCCTTCCCGACTAGGCTCCCCGCGAGTCGTTATTGCTCGGAGAGTGGAAGAAAAGTTGAAAAGGTAATAACAAAGTTATGAAGGAAAAACTGTTGAATGATGTTGAGGGGAGCCCGGGGTGTGGAAAAGGTAGAGCGAGCTGAAAGGGGTGCCTCCGAAAACTCGGGCATTTCCTACCCTCCAGGGATGGGCGTCTCTCTCAACTCAAAGCCCCATGTTCCTGAATTATGTACGAATGCAAATATTTTAAAAAGCAACGACTTAAAATTGTCTTTATTTGAACAAAAACAAGACCTAAGGATATTAAAAAGAACTGTAAACGGGAAAACACATTCTAGGAAATCACACAGACAAATGCTTTATAACGAATAAAACCGAGTTTTATTGATGTGAACCCCATAAGAACGAGTTTGTTGCCAAAAAATGCATTACAAACTTATCTTTAGTTCACGCAATACTCGTTTTCTGAGCATAATAATTGAATTTCCTGTTTCCCCAAGCTGTTAAAATGGTTTTAATTAATTTTTTTTTTAAATCTCAAAATAATAAGGTCTTTTCTTCAAAATTTCAAGGAATTTCCCGAGAAGTGTAAATCTTTGTTTTCGCTTGAAACCTTATCTCTGAGCATCACTTTTACAAAAAGCGTTTACAGACTGACAAAATTGCAACCCGATATCGGATAGTGGATTATGACATAATCCATTAAAGCAGAAAACAACAAAATGTGGGAGGAAAAGGAAACTACTGGTTACATAACTTTAATTATTTTGTTTGTTCTATTCGCTTTGAATCAATAAATGACAACGGGATTGTAATTTTGGGGGTTAGAAACAGTGTTATCTGGAGATTAGGGATAAATATAATCAATGGTCTGGGGGAAGGTAATTTGGGGGTTAGAAAGGGCGTTCATTAGCGATTAGGGATGGAGGTAATTAACGCCCAAATTACCTTCCCCCAAATCATTGATTACAGTAACTATTGAGTCAGGTGTACCACAGGGTTCTCATTCGGGACCAGTACTATTTATTTATTTTTTTTAGCGTTATTTTTGCTCAGTGGCTCCCAAACTGGGGGCGTAAGCTATCTCCAGGGGGGGTGTGGGAAAGATCAAGATATTTTTTTTTTTGTGTGCAAATATCCCCAAAAATTCGTGAAAAACCTCTAAATCAACATTTGTAAAGCGTTATCGTTCTCTCCGTGGGATTATAGCCGATTCTTCTTTTTCTCAGGGAGTACCTGATTAAAAATTTTATTTTTCTATTCTCTTTCAGCGAAAATTTTTTTTTTGTTGTCTCTTTTTATCTGTTTTTTGTTGGCATTTTTTGATAGTTATAAGTAAAAGGGTTCAATTTTAATTTATTATTTTTAATGACAGTTACTAGCCCTTAAGGCAGGGCCTAAGTAACATGTCATCTACAAGCGGGGGACTGCCGTCCCCCGGCGATCCTAAAACAACCAACACCAATTCCGAGTTGCCCATGGAAGTATGCAAGGACCCTCCTCCGACTCCGGTAAAATTTGATGACGTGTTTGGTATGGAGCAGGTTCGCTCGGTTCAAAGTTCGGTAAATCAAAATAAAAAACTGGCAACGGGCGAAAGCCCGCGGTCATATTCAAAAATTACCAGGATCTCTTTAAGTGACTTTAAAAAGTCCCAGGACCAGAAAAGGGTAAATCAAAGGAATGAGCTAGCGTCGAATCAATACACCAATGAAGATAAAGGTCCTTACCAGGTTTTTGCCGAGAGCACACGTCCCGACAAAAACTTAGGTAATGCCAAAATTATTTTGTTTGGCAAATGGCTGTTTGAACAGGATGCGCGCTTGAGCAGTAATTGTATTTTAAAAATTGAAAAGACCGGGAAAAATCGACTCAAAATTACGACGGCTGATCCTGAATCCTCGAACTACCTTACTAGATGCGAAGTTCTTAAACGTGAGGGCGTCTTTGCATACATCCCGGACCACTCGGTTAAAAAGAAAGGTGTTATTAGAGGCGTTGACTTGGACTTGTCGGAAAACGAAATTTTAGCGAATATTAAATCTTCAATCGAGCCGGTAGCGGTTGAGCGAATCAAACGCTACATCAAAGAAGATGACAAAATGAAGATTGTTCCTCTTGAAACTTGTATTGTGTGGTTTAGGGGGCAGTATCTTCCGAACCATATTACCATTTATGCGTCTTATTGCTCGGTTAAACCATATATCCCCCCTTTACGTCGCTGTAACAACTGCCAAAGGTTTAATCACACTGCAGTTCAATGTCGGGGTAAAACTCGGTGCCTTCACTGCAGCTTAGAACATGAAATTTCCGAATGCGAGAGCGCCAAATCAAACTCGGCACCCAGTTGTGCCAATTGTAGGGGTAACCATGCCGCAAACAGCAAAGAATGTGAAGTTTTCAATGCAGCGAACGAAAGTAACAAAAAACGTTTCGGTGAGCAATCGTACGCTTCTGTTACATCATATAATAAATTCGACATTCTTTCCTCCACCCCCGAAAGCTATCGAACAGAATTTCCCGCTCTCTCGCAATCAAACAACCAGGAACGCCGACATTACAAGCGAACTATGATAAGGACGAGCCACCCTCAAAAAGGTGGAGCTCGCCACGCCGACTCTCAACCCCAATTTACCTCACATGAACAGAATTTTCACTATCCCTCTCAACCCATACAACAAAACCCGCACTCAGTATCAGAAATCGAAAAGTACATCTCTGACTTAACTAAACTCTCTCAAGATATTCAAGTCAATAAAGATTCTCTTTCAAAAACCGAAATTATTGATAAAATTGGGTCCGCCCTTTACAACTTAATTGCCCAGGACCCACTGGCTGTGAGTCTCTTAAATCAAAAATATAAACGACCATGCAATCAAAAAATATGAAAACACACACCCCTTCCCTTTTAGATAACCACTTATATACTATTAAAATGAATAACACTAACATACAACGCTTAGGTACACTTAATTTTCTTCAATGGAATGCTAGATCCCTCTTGCCTAAAAAAGGAAATTTAGAATATTTGTTGTCCGAGCTAAATATAGATGTCGCTTTAGTATCCGAAACCTGGTTAAATCCTCAATTGTGCTGCAAATTTACAACGTTTAATTTTATACGACTCGACAGGGAAGACTCTCATGCTGGAGTAGGTCTTCTTGTCAAGAACAACATCCAATTTACCCAAATCAATCTTTCTCATAATATTACTGACCTAATGGCTGTTGCTGTAAGAATTATATCTAATGGCAAACCAGTTCTCACAATCGCCTCAATATACAATGCATGCACGAATAATCTAACGTCCGGCCAATGGGAAAATTTTTTTAGCCTTTTTACTCCACCTTTTATCATAGCAGGTGACCTAAACGTTCATCACACAGCCTTAGGATCAGGCTGGACTGATCGAAAGGGACAATATCTCGTTGACGCAATCGAAAATCGAAATATAATCTTTCTCAACGATGGGAGTCCCACTATGGTTAAGACTCCAACTCAGACAAATTTTTCTGCCGTTGATGTTGCTTTGGCTTCTGCCGACATTGCTGCGAGCTGCAGTGACTGGAGGGTGATTCAGGACCCTATGGGTTCAGACCATCTTCCGGTCACTTTCTGCTTGAACTTTTCGATCAGGACAGCCGGTCGTATGAGTAATAGGTTGTGGAATATTAAAAAAGCTCAATGGGATGTATTTCGAGATTTTTTGGTCAATGAGAAGCAGCGTACTTCTCGAACAGAATTAATCGATTATGACGACTTTGAAAATCTGCTATGTCGAGCTAGTGAAGCTAGCATTCCTAAAGTAAATAATAATCGAAAAAATAAGAAACCGGGAAAAATATGGTGGACCGAGGATTGTTCTGCGTGCATTGACAACCGTAAAATTGCGTTTGCAGCCTTTAGGAGGTCCCCTTCCAAAGAGAACTATGAGAAGTATAAAGCGGTTGACAAAAAAGCTCTGGAAACTATAAGAAAGGCAAAAAGGGATTCTTGGAGGGGATTTTGTTCGTCTTTAGACGGTAAATCCCCCGTGCAAACCATTTGGAAGAAAATTAAAATTTTTAAGAATATTTATAGCCCACCATCCCCCATTATAGCCGATGGACCATGGGTGTCAGATTTTATTAACAACTTGTGCCCGGCTGGACCGATAGGGAAATTTCGATCATTGGAATTCGATGAGGGGAATACAGTTGGTAACTCGCTTGAAGCAGCTCCGATGGTAGTTCCTTTTTCACAGAAGGAGCTAGATGACGTCATAAAGGCTAACAACAACTCGGCTCCCGGTCTTGATCACATCCATTATTCTATGATTGGTAACCTTCCCTCTCATCATAAAGGCATGCTATTGAAGTTATTTAACGGCATATGGAAAGGCGGCGAAATACCAAAGCAATGGAAAAGTACAAAAATTATACTCCTTCTCAAACCTGGTAAACAGCCTGATTCAGCTTCGTCGTACCGTCCGATAGCACTGATGTCGTGTGTTCAAAAGACGTACGAACGTCTCATCAAGAACCGTCTGCAATGGTGGGTCGAACGTACTGGGGTTCTTCCCTCGAGTCAATATGGTTTTCGTAAAAATCGATCAGTTGTGGATGCTCAATTTCAGTTTATTTGCGATTTATACCAAGCTTTTACTGAAAATAACTCAGTCCTAGGCTTATTTCTTGATATAAAAGGCGCCTACGATAATGTTAATCTCTCCTCTTTAGAATCTAAATTGTTTCAAATTGGACTGCCACCATTATTTATCAAAAACATTGTTTCATTGATCTCGGAGAGAGAAATCTACTTCGCCATAAACGATGAATTAATAGGTCCAAAAAAATCTTTCAAAGGATTACCACAAGGCGGGATCCTCAGCCCTTTACTTTATGCTATTTATGTCGCTGATCTGGTCACTGTAATTCCTAGAAACATTAAAATAGTACAGTATGCTGATGATATTTGCCTTTACGCCGTTGGACCATCACTCGAGAAGTGCAAACTTGCGTTAAGTGATGCCGTGCCAACTATCACAAAATTTCTCGCTGACCTTAACCTCTCTTTGTCGGAAAGCAAATCGTTTTTATGCCCATTTACACGTAGACGCAGAGTTGATCTTCCCTCTCCTATGAGGATGGGAGGTTTTTCCTTCTCTGTTGTGCCGGATATTAAGTTTTTAGGGCTGCATCTGGACAAGAAGCTTTCTTGGAAGATTCATATAACACAAATACTAGCCAAAAGTGAGAAAGTCTTTAATGTCTTGCGATCCATTACGACTAGTACATGGGGAGTTACCCCCGATATAGGTTTGTTATTTTATAAGTCCTCCATTCGCTCGATAATCGATTTTGGATCTATTTTTTATTCGCATACTAATAAGGCTAATCTTAAGAAGATCGACACTTTTCGAAACCGGTGCTTAAGACGAATAACGGGGTGCCTCCCGAGCACCCCAATACCTGTGCTGCTGGCGGAAACTGGGGAAACCCCTCTTCAATTGAGAAGAGAAAAACTGGGTTTTAACTTTATTTTAAACCTCTGTTCAAGAAACTCTCCTTGTTTCAATAATTTATGTTCTCTCACCCAAAAAGTACTAACTCACAATTACTGGGCAAAGAAGCAAGTGCCCCTCATAGTCGATTCCTTCTTGGCACTCAATCCGAAGATCTCTTTGGTTTATAAAAACTCGCTGGACCCTGTTTTTGAGTTGGGAATTGAGGTCATCACCAAAAAAATGCAGTGCGTTCCTCTACCTGACTACGCCCAGCATCCTCCTTGCATTGCTCGGGAGCTGTTCAAGGAGGACGTAAGTGTGAAATTCCCTGACTCCAGACTTATCTTTACCGATGGATCACTTATCGATGGGAAGACTGGTTGCGCTTTCTTTGACGTGGGATCGAAACTGGGTAGGATTTTTTCGCTTCCTCAGGACACGAGTGTCTATACTGCCGAAATGGTTGCAATGTTGAAAGCTGTGGAATACGCAGCAGATCTCACCGACGATAAAATTTGTATCGTGACAGACAGCTTGAGCGTCCTCACTAAATTAAGAGGACTTGGTTTTGCAAGTAAATGGGACCACTTCACTGCAGAGATTAAAAAATTGCACTATCAGATAACTCAGAGTGGACGTAGTCTCGTTTTTTTGTGGGTGCGAGGTCATTCAGGTGTGGTTTATAATGAGACAGTGGACAGGCTTGCTAAAGAAGGGGCCCAAAGAGGCCCAGTATTGAATATAAAACTTTTAAAAGAAGACCTACGAGCGTCATTCAGAAGGGCAGCAAAAAAGGACTGGCATTCGCTTTTCCGTTCTGCCGACCCAGGTCGTTTTTATAGAGCAGCTTTTCCCGAAATTCCCGATAAACCTTGGTTTCTTGGAGGATGTAAAAGTAAATTATTTTACACTGTTTTGAACCGCCTCCGTTCGGGGCATGCTATCTGCGGGGAGTATTTAAATAGAATTGGGTTAAGACCCACTCCGAACTGTGCTGTTTGCGACAGTTCGGAGAGTATTGAACACATAATTTTGGAGTGTTCAGAGTATGTAAGAGAACGAGAAAGGATGCTCGTAAAGATTGGTGGATCAGTTACATCTCCGTTTAACCTACAGACATTGCTGGTAGAGGGAGGTCAATGTCTGTTGGTGTATGAGGCGCTGTTCCTTTTCTGGAGGAACATATTCCATTTAGAAGGGCCTTAGATTGTTTGAAGCGCACCCTTGGCTGATGGCAAAGCCCACGCCAAAAAAAAAAAAAAAAAAAAAAAAAAAAAAAAAAAAAAAAAAAAAAAAAAAAAACATTTGTAAAGACCAATTTTGGTTTAAAATAAAAACCTCGAAATCAACATTTATGAAGCCTAATTTTCGTACAAAAACCTCAAAATCAACATTTAAAAAGCCTAATTTTGGTCAAAAAACCTCGAAATCAACATTTATGAAGCCTAATTTTCGTACAAAAACCTCAAAATCAACATTTAAAAAGCCTAATTTTGGTCAAAAAACCTCGAAATCAACATTTATGAAGCCTAATTTTCGTACAAAAACCTCAAAATCAACATGCCTTATTTTCGTCCAAAAACCTCATATTCAACATTTATAAAGCCAAATTTTCATCAAAAACCTCAAAATCAACATTTATAAATTCCTAGTTTTCGTCAAAAAACTTCAAAATCAACTTTAAATTGACAATTTTTTGTCAAAAGCCTCCAAATCATGTTTATAAGAGCAAATTGTTTTGTCAAAAGTTTGGGAACCCCTCTGTTTTTGCTGAAATATTTTTCTTAGAGCCAATTTTCTGCGCCCCCCTTAACTAACCCCCTTAACCCACCCACACCCTCAGGTCCCAGTCCGCCCCTGTATGGGTTTTATTATTTATTTATTTATTTACATCTGCTTCCAAAGTTTGATTGCAGATGTTCTTTAAAGTTTCAAATACAGAATATTTCGTCAAAATTACATTTTTTAATTATTTTCACTTATTAGTTTTTTTATTAATACTTGAACGAATGTCACGAAGGGGGTTAGGGGTATTTGGGGATCAAGGATATAAGTAATTGTAATGGTTGGTGGGAGGGTAATTTGGGGGTAATTTAAATTAATTATTTACCGACGCAGAACTTATAGCTCCAATAATAAATAAATAATTAATTCATCTTTTTCTTCGGTTATTATTTGACTACAGCATGTTTGTAGGGTTTTGCAAGGTAAGAATTAAAAGCCCTTCCCTAGCCACCCGGTTTAGCCCGAGGGGGCCGTAAAGTTGACTTTTGACTTTTTCATTTTATCGCTTAAATAATAACTTTGAAAACAATTATTCGTACTTCGGGAAAAGTTTTCGTACTTAAAAATTCTAAAACGAAAGATTGTTTCGATGAAGCCATATAGTAGACATCGTCAAAGTCTAACTTCCTCAATATCCCCCAACACATTGCCATTGTCATATCCTTCCAACTTCGTTTTGGGGAAGTTAAAAACCTAATATTGCATCTTTTTTAGATGTTTTTCTGTGCTTACTTCCTCATGTTATCATTAAACCATGCTTAGATTGTTAAAAAACGAAATTGAGGATAATAAGCCATCGTTTTTTCCATTTAGAAGAGTTCCGAGTGGGTTTATTATGGCAATAAACGTTGTTTTTCTCCTCCGGTGGGTTTCTATATCTTTTCTTTAGATCAAAGCACCTTTGTTTCAATTTACTTGTAGAGATGGCTGTTTATTGTTTGTCAACATGTTAGAAAAGGAGGGCGGAGGGTGGGGGACATAACGAAAGGACCCCGAAGGATTGGATAAGTGCCAGACTTACGCTCTAACGGATCTCAAAGCCTTCTTATTTCATTTCAACAGTCGCGTTCCGCCTTTTTCCTTTCCCAGTTTTCTATCCGCCACTTAGCCGAATGGATGAAAACGTCAGGCGGGAAAAATTCACGCTTGTTACCGCGACGTTCGCCTTCAGAATAGGTCGCTGGATTTATCATTTCCGCCTCGGAAAGCCGTGTTAACTAGAAGAAAAATAATCACCGAGTTGTTCAAGTTTCTCGTCTTAATGTGAGATAATCGGGAACTTTGGGTGAGCGAAGAAGGGAAAATTTTCGTGGGCTCGAGACAAGACTTGTTTAAAATAAATTTGAATTTCTTTTGTCTTACGAACGTAGGCTCCCTTTGCTTTTCACTCACCCGACCAGATTACAAAACCAACAAAGGTCACTTCAACCTCCTTTTCTTCGAGATAAAAGAAAAAATTATTGTTTAAAAAAATTTATTCTCAAATTATGCTTGGATGCGACCAACGCTCGAGTAGAGGGGCGTGGCACCTCTTTTCGTCAAAAAAGAGATCGATTCCGAAATGGCACTGGAGTTATAGCCAAAAACCCCTTAGAACTAAGGAAACTACCTTAGAAAAAACAATTTTATTTGCAAAAACTTCATGTTTTAACGGGTCGGTTTAAATGGTGACTTTTGCGGATACCCCAGTGACATTTGCGTATACTCCTAGGAATTCCGTCAAACTAACGATATTAAATAAATATTAGCCCAGTCAATCTAAGCCTGGGGGTACAAAAAATAAGGTATTTTGTTTATCTACGGAAATGTGTAGGGGTAGGTCCCCTGATTAACCACAAAAAAGTCCCCTACCGAAACCCGTGAGGATTGGCGTCTAGAGCGATTTTAAGGTGATTTTTTTCTTTTTTTCTGCAATATCTCGAAAACCGTTAGTCGTAGGCGAAATAATTTTTTGTACAAAATTAAAGATAATTAAATTTTCTATAATTTTGGGCAAATATGATTTTTTCGTAGGACCAAACTTTTCTGAGCTACGAGGTCGCAAAAAACCAGGGTTTTCTATTTGGACCTCTAAAGCACAGAAGACGTCATCTAATAAAAAAAGTGTACTTAATAAAAGTTGTAGAGAATTTAATTACATTCAAAACCCAACTCTCAAAAAGCAATTAACGATCAATAGACAGGGGTGGGGGTAAATTTCAAAACATTAAAAAAAAAATTTCATTCAAAAATTGAAATTTCAAAATTTTTTTATAAAAACCCTTTTTGGACAATAGAGGCCCTTAAATTAGAGAGCATTTCTTCTGCGACAAATAAGGCCATTTTTGTCATTTTAGGACACTAGGGGCCCTTTTAACTAGATTTTGTTCCTGTATTATGAAAAAGGCCCTTTTTAGCTTGTTTTTTAGCGGATTTTTTTCCTGACACTGGGGTCCCTTTTGACTAGACTTTGTTCTTTTACGACGAAAAGGGCCCTTGTTAGCTTAAATTAAAATCCTTTTTGGACAACAGGGGCCCTTAAACTAGATAGTATTTCTTTTTCGACAAATGAGGTCCTTTTTGCCATTTTAGGACACTAGGAGCCCTTTTAACTAGATTTTGTTCCTTCGCTATGAAAAAGGCCCTTTTTAGCTTGATTTTTTCCCAGACACTGGTTTGTTCTTTTACGACGAAAAGAGCCCTTGTTAGCTTAGATTTGGATCCTTTTTGGACAATAGGGGCCCTTTAAACTAGATATCATTTTTGTGTGACAAATAAGGCCCTTTTAGTCATTTTTGGATATTAGGGGCTCTTTTGACTAGATTTTTTCCTGTAAAAATGCATTTTTTAGCCACATTTTTGATCTTTTTTGGGCACCATTGGCTCATTTAAATAGATATTTCTTTTGCGACCCTTCTTAGCTTGATTTTTTGACACTAGGAGCCCTTTTGGCGTTTCTTTTCAACTAAAAAGGACCTTTTTATCTTGATTTTTCATCCTTTTTGGACACTAGGGGCACTTATAAATAGATTTCCTTCCTGTACGACAGAAAGGGCCCTTTTTAGCTTGACTTTTGGTCTTTTTTGGACATGAGATGCACTTTTAAAACCATTTTAACATTCCAGTTGGATAGTAGCTGAAACTAATAACTTTCTTTTCGAAAAAGCTAAAATTCGTGGTTAATCGAAAAGCCATAAAACATGATTCGTTTCGACAATTCGTAGTTGATTAGAATGATGGAGTATTTGAAACAAGTCGGTCTAGGTAATGAGATTCTGGTTAGTTCTGTAACTAGTTCGACCGAGAAACAACAATAAACTAAATCATGACAGTTCCTAAAATAGTCTCCATCGAGGGACAACTCCTTATCAGGTTAATAGAGTAATTTTTAAGAGACAATCTAAACGGCATTAAAGTCAGTACATTTAGGGGAAAGGTGAAGAGGCTTAAGGGAGACGGGGGAGATGAATTAACTGTTGAGTTAGAGGTTATCTAGCCGAGAGTCTAATGTACTTCCTCCCGCTTGACGAGGCCTGTAATCAAGGATTTTACCAGCAGTACGACTTGGCGTGATGTTAATATCGATTCTTCATCCGACTTCGCTATATTTGTCTTTGTTAACCCCTTCGCTCCTAATTTATTACCTTCGATTCAACCATCGAAAACTTCAGTTCGCGTGCTACCTGACCGATCTTCAAATTTTCACCAGATTAGGGCCCCCCTCTCCAAAAATGCAGTTTGAAATTTCAGACTGGAGGTCACTGGCACAGTTATTGGCAAAATTTTTGAGGCAGTGATTTTTAGAAGAATTTCCTACCTATCCAATGAATGACGATTAGGCATCCAATAATCATGGTGGGTAGGTAGTAGGCACCTACTAATCCAATGCATGATTATTATGGTAAATTACCTTTATAGCTTTGCTTACTTATCACTTAAAAGGCACTAAAAGTTTTAACGAGAAGAGCCTTTATTTGTTCAAAAATCATTGTTTATGTAGGAAGAAAGGCTTATGTTTAAAAACATGAGAGTATGGAGAAAAAAATTGAAATTTTAAATTCAAGAGTTTAGTTGTTGTACAACTTTCTCAGAATGCTTAAGCAGATCGCTCATAATTACAAGGGTGGAAATTAATAATTTTCAGAAGTTTCAAAAGTGTGGCTCCTCCACCCGCCCCCTTCTTATACCCCTAAAACAAAACTTCTAAGCATATTAAGTCCCTCACTTATTCCAGGAATATCAATTATAGGATATTTTCATAACACGTGTTGTGCTCGAAAACTATTTTGAGCCAAAAACTCATTTAAGAATGTCAATAACGGTGTTGATTACTAAATTCCAAAAACTTCAATTATGAACTTGAATCCAACCTCAATAGCCTTCTTTCCTCCAGAAATCAGCTAAAAATAAAAATATAAAAACACTCAATATACTCGTAACCGAAGGAGAATTGAGTCAAGAGTTCCGTTAAATTTATGCGTATCCAAGAACCCAGCCTCTTATTCTTAAGTTAAGAAAACTCGGAATGGGAAATCCTTGGGTGGGCGAGTCGGTTTTTCAACGAGACTGGGGACAGAACGGAGCCCCGACTTATTTAGAATTCTTTCCCTCGGTAACGTATCTAAGGAGCGTAAAAGAAGAAAAGGCCTTCGCTAAATTTTTATTAGACCGAACAAAGAAGTTCCCTCTAAATAGATATTAATTCAGCAGGAAAAAACTTGGCAAGTCTTTAATGTGATCAAATATGCCGAAAAAGTTTTATTTAACACCCCCATCCACCTTCCGAACTTTTTTTTAAAACTCTTCATCAACTGACGTGCCGGTAACTTGAGAATTTTAAAAAGGTTCACACGCAAAGATTGCTTTTCCATCACTTTCAGAGTGAAATATTGAATTGCATTAGACACTTGAAGTTCTGGTATAGTTATGGAAAACCCAAAAACTTTGATGAAAATCGGTTGT
Source organism: Orius laevigatus (assembly GCA_018703685.1). Taxonomy (NCBI): domain Eukaryota; kingdom Metazoa; phylum Arthropoda; class Insecta; order Hemiptera; family Anthocoridae; genus Orius; species Orius laevigatus. Next base: position 40,378 of record JAGWEN010000721.1, read on the forward strand.
TTTCTTTTAGCAGCTATAAAGGTAAATTACCTACCCATCATCATTGGGCCATGGCAAATTGGGCGCAGTCTCTACCTGAAGGGGGATTATAATAATCAAAAGTATTGGTCCTGGAGCTTGCCCAGAGACACGAACTTTCTCAAAGGTCTACAGATTTCGGGAGATCCATAAATTTCGGAGGAAATGAATCCTTTTTTTCTAACATAACTTGAATTTGGTGATAATTTTATGAAAATGGGACTAATTTCACTCAAACCCAATATAATTACCTAATTAGTTAATTAATTAATTAATTAATTTTTGAAAATAATTTTTTTTTGCAATCTTAACTTGAATTTCGTGATAATTTTATGAAAATGGGAAAATTAAGTTAATTAGTCATAATTACCTAATTACATAATTAATTACCTAATTAGTTAATGCAATTTAATCGAGATCACGTGAAGATTATTTGGTTAAAATTTGGTGAAGATCGGACCGGTAGAAAGCCCGTAGCACATTTTTGCAAACTTTAGACAGACATATCTCCGCCATTTTGTCGAATTTAAAAAATCGCTCTCGTCACTTTCAAGATAACCACGAAAGGAAGATTGTGTGAAAATTTCGTGAAAATCGGATGAAAATTGTGGCCGTGAAGTGTTCCGGAAAAAAAGGCGACGGACGGACGGACGGACGGCCGGACGGCCGGCACCACAGACAAAGTCATGTCCGATAAAGATCAAAAGTCAGTTTGACCCTAGGGGGTCTGGAAGACCCTTCCCCGCAAACCCGAATCCGACGGTATTACAATAACTTCTCTTTGAGAAAGTTAAAAAGGAGAAGTGATACATTAAAAATGTAAACTGGGCGCAAAAGATAAATAAAGGAAAATGTAAATTGGGCGCAAAAGATGGAAAAGGAAAACTGTAAATTGGGCGCAGTACAAAAAGCGGAACTTATAAACATTAAAAACAAACTACATTCCAATTTCCAGTTAAAGAATTAAAAGTGAATATTGAGAATATTACCACCAAAATCACCCAAACCAACAAAATTACACCCAACAACCCAAATCACCCAAACCGCCCAAACCATCAAAACCATCCGAATTACCATAAAACAACCAAAATCACCAAACATGCTAAAATCACTCAAACCAGCAAAACTACCAAAATCACCCAAATCGCCCAAACCGCCAAGGCCTTCAAAACTGCCTAAGCTTCCCAAACTGTAAAAACCTCCCAAAATCATTCCAATGTCCTTATCGTCCAAAGTCCAAACTATCCAAACCGTCCAAACTGCCTAAAGTGTCTAAACTTCGCTTACCTCCCAAACCGGCCAAAATGTCGAAACCACCTAAACTGCTTAAACCACCCAAACTTCCAAACCCTCCCAAACCGCCCAAAATTTCGAAACCACATAACTTCCATACTCTCCAAAACTTGCATTTTTGTTACCTGATTTTGCTAAATCGTCATTAATACTAAGCTACCTTTTCTTTGCGCCCAATTTACATGCGCCCATATCATACATTGGATAGGTACCTACCTACCTAGTACCTACTCATAAGCAAAGCTATAAAGGTATAAGGTACCTACCCATAGTGCATTGGATTAGTAGGTAGGTACCTACCCACCATGTATTAGATTATTAGGTGCCTGCTACCTACCCATCAAGCATTGGATTATTAGGTGCATATACATCATTCATTGGATAGGTATGTTCCAACCAAACAGAGCTATAATCATGCATTGGATTAGTAGATACTTACCTAAATAAAGGAACCCATAATGCATTGTATCATTAACCACCTACCCACCATTATTAGGTGCCTAATCATCATTCATTGGATAGGTATCTACCCTTTCAGACGAGCTATAGAAGGTATTGTACCTACCCGCATGCATTGAATTAATAGGTAAAAAGCTTGCTTTGGTGGATCCATGCATCTCGGGTTAGTCGATGACCCATTTCCGAAAACTTAAAAAGGGTAATCTATTCCTTTTGGGGAAGTGAAGAGACTATTCGACGGAAAGAAGATATTTTCCTAAAGAGTAAATTAGTTTAATTGCCGTATAAAAGAGAATTTGAAATTAAGTAAATATCCACTTCTTTTAATACCCCTTTTTCTTTTCCTCGACCCTCCCCGCCCGCCGACGATAAGAAAAAGAGTAAACAATTGAGAGAAAACGCTTTTTCCCTAATTACGTCTGCGATACGTATTTGCATAAAGCTTGATATCACCTAAGAGCTCCCAATTAGCGGGGAAAACTGAGTCCCAGAGTAGAATGAGGGCTGCCGGGGGGGCCCGGATATCTTGATCAATTTGTCAACCTTTATTTATTACCTTAGTCATGCAAGTTTGACAGTTTTCAGACATTTGTCTCGCCCCCCGCCTTTTTCCGACTAATTATGCAGCGATAATAGTCTATACCCACTTTATTTTAATAATCACTTAAACTTTTTTTTTACATAATAGTCGTCCATTCACCTTTTTTAAAAAGTTTTTTATAAAAGACATCAAGAAATAAGAAAAATTTCCTAAAACATGCGAAATGGCATTCAATTTTTTTTCCTTAAGAGAGCTTACATAAGAGAGCAAACATTAAATATTTATATAGCGTAAGTACAATACATATTATAGAAATCCATTATCCTCTGAATTCCTAAAACGCTCATAACGATCGATATTTTGTTAAGTTCCTGATGCTAAACCAGCATCGCTTTTAGGCACACACCGAACTATATATACTGGCGCATTGATAGAAGGGGAAAATAATCTTGAGAGGAAAATATTTTCAAGAATTAAATCGTTCATTAATTTCTTAAAAAAAAAAAAAAAAAAAAAAAAAATTCAGGGTTCTTTGGACCTCTCCACTAACACCAAAACCTTTTCTCAACAGCCCAAAATCTTCCCACCCTAAAACACCTTAAGGGATTAAATCAAAAAGAGCCATTGCATGTTCTCATCTCCCTATGGTCCCACCGACTTGAAATTTTTAGGGTTTTTCTGATCATATTTATGATTTCCGGTGGGTTGAGGGTCCTCCCATGCTCACATTTTGTCTTTCAATGCCGCTCTTTAGAATGCAATCAATCCCTTGAAATAATCAAAGAGTAGATTTATTTTTTTAATTAGAGATTCGATTATTATATGCAAAATTTAATTTTTCTCAATTATGTACTTACTCGTATATTATGAATATGGAGAAAATTAAAATAAAACAAAAAATTTAATCAAGGGTTTTCTCTGAGTTTTAGATTAGTTCGAAAAGCAATTAATAAAGTGAATGATAGGAACGGAAAGGGGATGAGGGGTAATCCGTTGAAAACGAGTTTGTGGAAATGACTACAATGTGATAATTACATGAAGAGTTATAATAGATGGGGAAATGTAAAAGTTTGAGAAAATCGCTTGGGGTTCGATTGGGGAGAGGTCAAAAATTTATTGCCCCAAGTCATAAATCGAATCGCTAAGCGGTTGGTGCATTGGCGATAACTCGAGAGGGATGCAAACAACGGCCCATTTCCTTGAAAAATAATGTCTTCAGGGGCTCTTTATGGAGGGTATTGTCCATCCGCGGTTGGCACCGCTTCTACCGGCTGGCAGGGAAGCTTAACCGCCCCTCCCCCACATCTCTTTTTGTTCGCACAGACGAACGATCCCAATTATTGCCCTCTTCCTACTCCCCCCTCTCTTTTTTCGACATTAGTATTCATAAATTGTTCACCCCTTAATGGCCATTCGACTTACACTCCTCCCCTCCCATAAATAATGCAACGGCTCTTAAAACAGGAAAATAAAGACACCTTGGATATTCTTTTGAACCCGTCCTTTTTTTGAACAGAACATTAACTTCTTAAATTTAAATATCACACTTTGACATTAAAATTGGGTCATATCTAAAATAAAAAGTGAAATACGACTTTTTCTCGATTTTTCTTACAAAAGTTTTATCTTCTATAAATCTTCATGTTATTGCGGAATTCACTCGATTTTGAATGCTTTTCAACATTCTCAGCTGGATTTTGAAAATAATGAGAAAATTATCCACAAATCCACGATTTCGGAAATGGGTCAAGGATCGATCTTTAGAGTCAAAAATACGATATTCATCAGAAATAACCTCCCTTCCGTACCATCAATTCTCTACTACCCTATTACTACTATAAACAATACCACCTTCTAGTATCATCTATTACTCCTAATACCACCTATTGTCCTATACCCTTTACTAACCACCTATCTTTTATACCCTTTACTAACCATTACTACCCTCCACTACCCCTACTACCTACAACTACTTTCCAATACCTCCTACTACCCCTACTACCCCTACTACCCTTTACCGACCCTAATACACATTACTACCCTATGAAACCTAGGTGCATTCTACAATAACCCCTAAACTAAACCCAAATTAATCTCCCCTCCCCACCTTGAAGTAACGGAGGGGGTTCAAGATATGCGGAGAGTGGTATGGACTCTTCTCGAGTAAATTGTGTCTGTGCATGCCCCAGATTTTCAAGCTTTCAATCTAGACAGCTAAATGACAACGAAAACCATGACAATTTTTGTTGTTTTTGGCATGAAATCAACTAGCGAGTTTGACACAGGAAAAGCATTAGTTTTAACAGCCCCTTGAGTGTGTTATCGAACTAACGATTTCAACGAGGCGAAAAACAATCGTAAAAAATAAAAAAGATTCGGGCCGTTAAAATGGAGGGCATCTTCTCCCATCCGGAGACAAGGATCTAACCTCAATTCTGCTCAAGAGCACCGGGTGGCGAATGCTAATAAGCAATTATAAACCCAACGAGGTTCCATCTACGAGTCGGCCTCTCTAATCTGCTTAACAGCATTTGATAATAATGATAAGAACATCTACCACCCAATGCCGTGACATTCATACAAATATGAAAGTTTCATGTGAATTTCGGATGAGGGAAAAAATCAATTTTTCTTTCTTTTAATAACGCATGTGTGGCGCCTTTCCTGAGCAATTTTGTTTAATTAGTGTTCTCCTCTAGATTATCCAAGGTAAAGGAAATTAATCACTTGACGGGTTCGGGAGTAAAATGAGGACGTGGTTTCGTAGGCCCGCCAACACGCAACTTACAACATTCCTCCTAAATTAACATACACTAATTTTGCTTAATTTATGTTCGGATTCCGTTAGTAACATACGAATATTTATCAGGAGATAATTAGAGAAAGCACCTAGTTGTCGGGAGCTGATATTTAAGGATAAGCTAAGTGGATAATTGGAAGAAAATGGTAAAATGGGGTTTTCCATGCCCGTGGGGCCCGTTTTCCCGTCACTTGGGGAAAGAAAGGGGTGGGGTGGGGGGAGTGTTAGTACGGAATAGTTGGGGTATAGTGGGGTTAAGGGTTGGTAGAAAGAAGGGATCTTGGTATGTTGTATATTTAAGCAGGAAAAAGCGAAGGAATGGTAGTCGGATAGTTTAAGGACCATAAAGGGTAATTAGTATGGGCAATTAGTATGTCAAGGGTAGTGGCTTAGCATGGAGATAGCCTAAACTCTGGAGGATAGTTGGTGGATTGTGGGGAATACGTAATTAAGTAGCACTGAGAGGTTAGTAGGGAGTAATAAGGAGCACTAGAATAGTAGGTAGTAGTAGGGAATATTAAAGGGTAGTAGAGGGGGTTGTATGGGTAATAGGGGATAGGGGTAATAGAGTAGTACTAATGGTTAGTGGGGGACGGGGGTTAGTTGGTGTAATAGGGGTAGTGGTGATTGGGTAGGGGTATTACGAGGTAGTAGGAGGTTGAAGGGGTAATAGGTACTGTAATAGGGAATATTAGGGGGTAGTAGGGGTGTATCAGGGGTTATATAGATGTTGTTGATATAGATGTTGTTCATATAATATTGATGCACATGTTATAATATTATGAAATATAATTAATGATTTGATTAGTTGGTCGAGATAAGAGGGTGTTTGTGGGGTAATGTCGAGGGTTTGAAAATCAATAAAATAATTTTAATTGCATAAATGTTTATAATTAATCAAAAAATACCGCATATGGAATCAAAATATTCATAACGAAAAAAAAAATCTAAATATCGGAGGACAGGGCTAATACTCTCAGCGATATTACAAGGAGTGGAATTACCATTTGAATTGCTCGAACTTAATAAGCTTTCTTCCGTTATATTTCCTCACTCGCATTTCCATGTTAAAATAGAACAAAATCCAGGAGGTGGCGCCCTGGATATGCGAACCTTATTAATATTCAGGCCCGACATAATAAAAGTCCTCTCTCCTCCCCTTCAAACACTCAGAATAGAAAGGATTCCGAATTTCAGATTCAACTGACTATTTTAAAATAACATTTTCAGAAGATTCGTAAGAGGGGGGAAAAAAAGTTTTCACTTTCAGAAGCATAAATAGAATTTTCAATCGCAAAATCACAAAAAAAAAAAAAAAAAAAAAAAAAAAAAACATATCGGGAGGTTTTTTTCCTTTGAACTTAAGGAGTGACATTTTTCTGAGAACTTCATAGTGACTATAACTGATTTAAATCGTTGTTCGTGTCCTCTTGAAAGTAGAGGGGGCTTTAAACGATATTAGATTTCAATCTCAATTGTCTCCCTAATTTTATTTCTTGTCTGTCATTCAGGAAAACACCCTTCTTTACAAGTGGAAACGCTGTTTGGACGAAGTAGTAGGGGAGGGGGGGGGGATAAATTTATTACCTCGCTACTGAATAAACGAGACCCGTTCTGTCAATCCTTTTGTAATTTATGAAAAAAGCTCTTTTATACGGCATCACGTGTCGTTTTTCAATATCGGACGGCATATTAATTTCGTCTTTTATTTAAAACTTTACCACTTTTTATCGAAGAATTTTCATTTTGATGTCCAAATCAGGTTTAGAAGCCTTTGCAACAAATCAACCGTTTCAGGGTTTCTTTTAAATCTGATTTGGGAGAGTAATGCGGTCACAGATTTTAAATTTTTTTTTTCTCCCCCTTTTTTTTTTTTTCCTTTATGTCAATTTTGGGAAACATTTTTTTCGACCTCACCAACTTCATATTTTTGGCATCAAAATTTTAATTCTCGACTTCATCCAAAATCGTGTTTTTGACCATTTCAAGGGTCAATGTATATTCTTGTACATTTTATAAAAACTGGTCTAAGTAGACCAACCATTAATTTTACAATAACTAATTTAAGGTTTACAAAAAGAACCAATCTCCCATAGGATGATTGGTTAGCCGAGTTATTAATGTTTTTGAAGTTTTGGCTTGCATTATCTTTTGGTTTTGTTCTTTTGAGTCTCCTTAATAGGTATTTATTGTCCAGAAGATTGATTGCCTCCCCTCATGTGCTGCAGCAAAACCTTTGATCTCATGTGCGACCACTGCTACATTGAGGTCCCTGTGGATATCTTGGTTTCTTGAATACCAAGGGGCGTTTACCATATTCCGAAGAACTTAGTTCTGAAAGGTCTGGATGACCTTGACATTAGTTGGATTAGCGCAGCCCCAAAGTTGGATGCCATAAGACCATACAGGTTTTAATATTTGGTTGTACAATAGGATCTTATTTGGCTGTATCATCTGCGTAGGTAGCGAGAGTGGTGTTTTTTGTGTTTGGAATATCGCTGGTGTAGAGCAAATAGAGTATGGGACCTAGGATGCTTCCTTGTGGGACACCCGCTTGAAACAATTTGAAGTCGGTTTTGGGATATTTTTTATTTCTCTACGTCCATCCTTAGCTCTACTTTTAGCCCGGAAACTTTCATTTTTTGATTTCCAAAACATGGTTTTTGCCGACTTTTTGGCCATTTTTATGGTAATAATCTGAAGATTATTACCTTGTCACCAAAGGGGGGACCCTTCTTAACTATTTTGATCCAAAAATTTTAATTGATTTCATCCGAATTCACGATTTTGAAAGCGAAAACAGGAATTGTTTAAATCTGTTGACCGTAATCACGAATGAAAAGTCAAAATCAGCAATTGCATTATCACCCCCATGTTAGCTTAGGGTGGAGGACGGTGGACTTTAGGCCTAATGATCTCCAAACACATCAAAACCTATAAACCTTGCTTGACTAGACTAAACGTTTGAAATCGGTCGATAATCACGAAGACTGAAATAGAATTTCATTCAAGACACGTATTGACGACTTAATTACACCCTTAATCCGAGTAAAATCGAACCTCCTTTCTCTTCTCTGAAAAGAAAAAACAATTTAACGATGAAAATTGACCAGCTTGATGGAATAGAGTTGAAGAGGAGGATAAATCAATTCTGAGTTGCGTTAATTATTCGAATTGTCTGAAGTAGAAGCTCCAAGTTGAGAAGTGGGTCCTCGAATTTCCGTCGATCCGCATTAGCGAGGAGGTGAGGAAAGTGGCTCGGCTCAAAGGCATCCGTTATCTATAATAAATTGCCATAACGGAAGCGACAAGGGACTACTCGGGAAAAGAGGGCGTGGGAAGGCCTTGTTCGTAAGCGTAAACATTCAACAGACTTTGAAATACACAAGGAGACTTGTCAAGGGCTTCGTTAAATCTTCATTGGAGCCCACTCTCGGATCCCGTCACGCGTGCCGTTTTCTCCCCTTTGGATTTTTCAAAATCCTTAAAAAAAAGAACATTCGAACCCCTCGGACCATTAATCGGGAAAGGGCAAGTCATTTACTTCCCCCTACAAGGGTTGAATAAGTGTGCGAAGAATCCCCTATCTTTTCTCCGAGTGATAAATCCTAAACCTTTTCGAAAAATGGAGCGTTCAAGGAGGTGAAAAAGGCTAAATCTGTAAACTTCCTTTTTGAGGAAGTGCGCTATAATGAAAATACCTGAATATATTTCATCATTTATCTCATCTTTAACGTACATATTTCATGTTAAAGAATAGCGGAGGCTACTAGGACCATACAAGGTTTTGATTAGATATTTGGAGAAATCCAGAAAAAAGTGTTTCTATAATGTTCTCTCCACTGAACACACATATCCATATCATCATTGGTCTTACAAAAAATCTAATTAAGTCAAATTTGCAGCAAATCTTATAGGCTTTAATTTTGTTTTAATAAAATTTTTTGAATTTTCAATTTTTGAATGAAATTTTTTTTGAAAATTTTGGAAATTTACCCCCACTCCTGCCTATTCATCGTTAATTACTTTTTGAGAGTTGTTTTTTAAAGGTAATTAAATTCTCTACAACTTTTATTAAGTACACATTTTTGATTAGATGACGTCTTCTGTCTTTTAGAGGTCAAAATAGAAAACCTCGGTTTTTTGCGACCTCGTAGCTCAGAAACGTTTGGTCCTACGAGAAAATCATATTAGCCCAAAATTATAGCAAATTTAATTATCTTCAATTTTGTACTAAAAATTATTTCGCCTACTATTTACGGTTTTCGAGATATTGGCGAAAAAACGAAAAAAATCACCTTAAAAACGCTCTAGACGCCAAAGCGCACGGGTTTCGGTAGGGTACTTTTTTGTGGTTAATCAGGGGACCTACCCCTACACATTTCCGTAGATAAACAAAATACCTTTTTTTTTATTTGCCCCTTTCGGGCTTAGATTGACTGGACTATAACCATTTTAAGACTTTTTCATTTGGGATGAAAATTTCCTGGGCAGCTAAATTTACCAATCTCACAGATTATCGAGCCAAATTATTCTCCATCGATGAAATGCTACAGAACATTGTCAGCCTTAAAATTTAAACTTACCAAACCAATGCAGAATTATTACTCCATTTAAAACAGTCTGTCTCCTTTTCAAGTTTACAAACCGCGAAACCTTCGGACTTCGGGACATCCGGCAATGCCATTCCCTTCCAGATTTCACAATCCATTCTGGTCTTATCGCAATTTTTTCAGTAAATTTTTTTATCCTCAAAATCCATTATTATAAATTAATCGCACAAATAGCATCCTTTATCGGATTGCAATTATTTTGAGTGTCTTTGAAATCCATTCGCCCTCGACCTCGAATTCATCCTCTTCCACGAATCGCTATTAGCCTTTCCCAATATTCGATACTCTTCTAATGGTGACAAAAAAAATTATTAAAGTTTTCAACTCCGGAAAAAAAAATAGTTCCCCTTCTTTTTAGCATGCACGCTTGTGGGTTATTCAAATCTAATTTATGCCCAAGCTCCTTTCTCAAAGCCAGGGACAATTTACATCTTCGTTCCCTTAGCTCCCTGTTGCGCAGGAGGAAAAGCAACGTTATAACCAAGCGAGTTGTCACCGCAAAAGGGCTTTAAAGTACAAGCGAAAACTTTACCCTTAAACGCTTTCACACCTCAACTCTTTTGTCAAGTTTACTACATAAACGTTTCGCACAAAAAATTTTTTTTCTCAAAATTAAATTTGAACAAAAAAATCCCTTTAATCCTGTCACGTAAAGCGGAAATGGCCGTTTGTTCTAATAAAATGAATGTCACACAGTTCAGTTATGAATTACTCCAATTGCCCCGCAGACAGGTAATAAAGCCCATGAATATATGGATGCAATATTATATAGCATGAATATCAAACGGAATTTATATTAGGTTTAATTCAGTCGAAAATATGACTGAAAAAATCGAGTGATTTATAAACGGATGTCGACATTAGCTAGGAGGGAAAGAAAAGGTCGAAAATAAGGGTGGCAATCTCGAGTCTTTCTTTATCTTCTTCACTTATTCACTTAGAAAACGCTATCGCCTTCCATTAATAACAGCCGAGGTCATACAAGACAATAAACTCCCCTTTTCGTCTCTGCAACATCGAAGATCCGAGGGAATGAAAGGAATTTCGAGGGGATCTTTTCTCTGTCTCACTTATTTATTCAAGAAGTGTATGCAAAAGGAGGTTTTCAGCAATTTTTCACCCTCATAGTTACAATTGAGGGTTCACTTTTCGTACAAAAAACTCGTCATAGTTACCTAACAATATTCGTCTCTTTTCCGCCATTTTAGGACGAGTTGTAGTTAGGACGAGTCTTTATTGTTCAAAAATGTTGTTAATTAAATACTCATTTAATAAAAAATGATGTTTTTAGCATTAATATTCGCTATAAAAGTATTCTAGAATAGGTACATGTTATTAAAAAAGTAATATAGTTGTTAATTAAGGGGAAAACGAGTTTTCCTTCCATGTTTCATTCCCCCTTTCCTTTTAAAAATATGGTTCAGACAACCCTTAAAGAGGATCTTATTAAAGAGAAATGATAAAGATTGATATTCTCTCGTAATGACGTCGCATTAATCACCGAAGAAAGAGTCTCGCGCCCTCCCCTCAGGCCCCTAAGCCTTAATAAACTGACAGTCTTTCGAGCCCTCCCTCGGATTCCTTATTTTCTGACAGATTCCCTCTTAAGAGATTCTTGTTCGAAACGTTGTAAAAATCCTCGCCAGTCATGCTTGTGACATTTGGTCAGATCTTTGAAAAACCAGGTTTTTCATGGTTGCCATGTTATTGTCGTTTTTACAGCCCAAACCGTCAAAACTGCCTAAAACTCCTAAACCAATAAAATCACCCTATAGTCCAGTCGCCAGAGCGAAAAAAAGGGGGTCTGCTGGAAGAAATTGGGGACTTATTGAAACTTTTACAGTTTGTTCGGGGCTGGGATGACTCTCTTAATTTTTCCAACTCGAGAAACCTATGCTACACTCAGGAGGGGCGAAAAACCAAGCTGATTTTCGGTTTTTTTGCCTATAAGTCCTAAACTAAGCGTTTTATGACAAAACACACTCTATTCAATATTGTAGGGCATACAATTTTCAACAATTTATAGCTTAATAAATTTTCCCGTAACCTTACTGCTTATCGAGATACGCCCTATCAAAGTTTGAGAATTTCAAAAAACAGATGGTTTAGGCCCTCTAACAGATGGTTTTGGCAGAAAGAAAAAAGCGGAAAAAAAAGAAAAGAAAAAAAAAGAAAAAATAGGGAGGTTGGTCTCTGCTCTCCCCTCCACCCAGGTGTTCCAGCATGGCGAAATTTATGGTCAACTGACCCATCAGACGCCAAATTGAACTAATTGAACCTATTAGAGGGCTAAAACCACCTGTTAGGAGGGCCTAAACCATCTGTTTTTTGAAATTCTCAAACTTTGATAGGGCGTATCTCGATAAGCAGTAAGATTACGGGAAAATTTATTAAGCTATAAATTTTTGAAAATTGTATGCCCTACAATATTGAATAGAGTGTGTTTTGTCATAAAACGCTTAGTTTAGGACTTATAGGCAAAAACCGAAAATCAGCTTGGTTTTTCGCCCCTCCTGAGGGTAGCACAGGTTTCTCGAGTTAGAAAAATTAAGAGAGTCATCCCACCATAGCTCCGAACAAACTGTAAAAGTTTCAAAAAGTCCCCAATTTTTTCCATGTTCAATGTATATGTCGTGGTGTGGACGACATGTCTTTGGTCAAATGGACGGGAAACACGTGCTTTCGTGTCGTCATATGCTCGCATTCTTGCTTTTCCCAAAAGTTACTTCAAATGATAAGAGAAAAGGGGCGGCCGCTCGCCTTTGATAAGGACGAAGCCGGAGGTTGTGCCGGTGCCACCGGTTGTGCACGGCCGGTTGAAGAGCGGGTGGGTCGCCATGTTTGTTGATGAAGAGTGACGGAACACACGTGGGTTTTCCGTGCGAGTCACTTTGATCTGTTTTGGGTGATCTTGGATCTTTCTTGGTTTATCTTTTAGTTTAAAAGTGATAGTGGGAAAAGTAGGAAGTGAACTAGCCCGTTTCCATTGCCTGGACCATTTTATCATGTCAGACAACGTCGATTCAGCCGTCACCGGCGCCGCCTCCAAGGCTGAGGGTGGCCCTGGGGCCCTTGGGCTTATCTTAAGCCAACATATATATTGACTGGACTGCTAGTAGGCTACAGACCGTTAGGATACAGCCAAGCCATCTTGTTTTTTAACTCAAACTTAATAATTTGTTTGAGAGGGTGTGACGCGTGCCAAAACGGATATTATAAAGTGTTCGGTGTTCGGATGACAGTTATTTAGGTCACACCTTCCAACTTCTACAAATCGCCGTCGTTAAACATTCCTCCATTTCCTTTGTCATCCTCCTCCCTCATCAACTCGACGCTTGTCAAAATATCTCGCATCCTCTCATCATCTTAAACTGAAATCGTATACGTAAGAGGAAAATGTTAATTTACCTCCTACGTATTATTCTAACGTTTCAATATCTATTGTGTACAATAAACATTCATTTACATACACGAATAATTACTGTTCTGGAAATATTTGCGCTTTTATTTGAATTTAAGATCTAGAGCAGATATTACATTTTACAGTATAGTGAAAAACACAGCTTTTAAGGGAAACACGCCAATTTTAAATCATGAAATATAGCTATCGCTCAAAGAACTCGGATAAAAAACTCTCAATGCTCTTTTGATTTAAAAATTTGATAAAATTAAAAAAAAACTTCATTAAGGGCTAATAAATTTTCCATTTTAGTTTGATGGGTTAAACATTAAAGAATGTAAAGTTGACATACAAACTCCATTGGAACTTAATTAAACGAGATTTAGGAGATGACACAGAGACTTTTGAACTTTTGCCACAATTTCAGGGGGCACACAAATTATCACAAGACCATTTGTCCCAATTTTCAAACTTTTGCCTTGTTTAGTGGCCACATCTAATTTGCGAATCTAAAATGTTCTGATTTTGAAATTTGTCTGAATAATTTCACCATAATTTTGTTTCAAAAATAAATTTGTTAAAAATATGTAAATAAACTCTGGAGCCAAAGCTGTTATATTTTAACAATAGATATTTATTTATTTATTTATAATAATATAGATAATAATACAATAGATAGCGTATCCGGACTACTTTTGATTAAACAAGTGATAAATAACCGTTTTTAGAGACCAAATTTCGCAAATCTTTAACGGATTTTATAGCAAATTTTATAAGCTTTCTTTTTGTACTGAGTAGTCAAGTTTCTTAAATCAATAGTTTTTGAGATATAAAAATAAAACCTCAAAAAGTGCCAAAATTTTGACTTTTTTTTTTTGCAATTTTGACAAGGTTCCGGGCAAAATTTTTGTTGGCAAACTTCAGATTCGTAATCAGCGACCCAAAAAACATAAAATAAGATGGAGATTACGACTGTACCTAAATTTCCCGCTCCTGGGCTAAATATTGAAAATATAATATAATAATTAAATTAAATTTTTCTTTACACTTTTTTTATCACTTTTTTTTAAACCACTTTTTTAGTCACTTCTTTTATTTATAAATAATATGCATTTTTCAATTAATTTTTTGAATTAATTTTTTGAATTAAATTTCCTTGAAGTCGTTAATATGCCGTGGAGAGTTTGTTTAACAGTTTTGAAATTATGGAAAATTGTTTACTTACGTTGTGAAAAAAAAAAAAGGAAAAAACAAAAATTATAAAATGTTCGCTTAAAATAATCCTCTTTAAAGGGAAATTTTGTTTTTAATTCTAAAGCGATCCCCGACCGTCTGGTTGAGGAAAAGGAGTTGTTCAAACATTAGTTTTAACCCTTCGAACCCCTTTCTGCTGTTTTGAATTAAAATATAAATAAATCGTCTCTAATATTCAAATTTTATGATTTATGATCGCTTTAATGTGATTTATTCTAAAGCTACGGGGGAACTACTGGTCTCACTGAGCCCAGACTTGAGTTGTAGAAAATATTTTTAAGTCAGAGACTTTTATGGTTTTTCATCAGTTTAGTTTTCCATGAAAAAGGGTCAAGGGATAATTTTTGACTGCAAAGTTTTTTTCCTGTCCGGAGTCTGCCAAGTCATCTAAAATATTTCAGGCGACCTATTTTACGTCAACTTTCAAAGTGTCGGAGATCAATAGAATAAAACTTTTTTCCTCACTTAAAAAAATAAAACATTCTAAACGGCTCGAGTGACCTCAAACGAGGTCCCATTATTCCTTCAAAATTAAAAAACGCGTGTTCGTAATTAGATTTACAACTTTTCTGATATGAAATTCGTGTCGATGTTTTTCGTGGACGAGGGGGGCAAAAAATAAATTTTTTGTGTCAGATTAATGAAGACAAATTGAGGGGCGATTTTTGATGGCGGAACACATCTTGGGACAAATAGGACGACATGAGGACAAATAGGCTCGACCGAGGTAAGACAACTTTTAGACAATTTTCTCAACGTCTTTTTTTCTTATTTTTCTTTCATGGCTGTCGAGTCTAAAAGGGGTCAAAACAAACTTGAAATCTCACTCGGGAACACACAGTTAAGACAAAATAAGGAAACATTTGAGACGAACATTCTATTTTTTCAAAACCTCCATTTGGAGCCCAATAAGTTGAAGGTTAGGCCAAACCGGTTTGAAATTTTCAAGTTAAAGGGCTACATGAGTGAATGTCGAATGAGGCTCCTGGCAATTTTTTCTGACATCAGTTTAGGGAATTTTCTTTTCGAAGGTTACCAATTTGAAGCAGCGTAGGAATGTAAGATATAAAAAAAAATCCAAGCTTCTCCTCCATTACTACCAGACCAAACTCTTGGTTTTCTTGATTCCGGTGATCTAAATTCTAAATGTAGGCTGTTGGTTTCATTCATTCTAGTTATCTAAAGGCAGTTGGTTTCCGTCATTCTGGTGATTTAAAGGATTTAGGATGTTTGTTTTCGTTGATTCTGGTGATTTTAAGGATTTAGGATGTTTGTTTTCGTGAATCTCGTGATCTAAAATATATAGGCTGTTGGTTTCCTTGATTAAAGTTATCTAAAGGCCGTTGGTTCCCTTCATATTCTGGCCACTTAAAGGATTTAGGATGTTTGTTTTCGTGATTCTCGTGATCTAAAGGATAGGCTGTTGGTTTCCTTGATTCCAGTTATCTAAAGGCAGTTGGTTCCCTTCATATTCTGGCCACTTAATGGATTTAGGATGTTTGTTTTTGTTGATTCAGGTGATTTTAAGGATTTGGGATGTTTGTTTTCCTGATTCTCGTGATCTAAAGGATGTAGGCTATTGGTTTCCTTGATTCTAGGGATCTAAAGGCAGTTGGCTTCCCTTCATATGCTGACCGTTTAATGGATTTAGGATGTTTGTTTTCGTTGATTCTGGTGATTTAAAGGATTTAGGATGTTTGTTTTCGAGATTATCGTGATCTAAAGGATAGGCTGTTGGTTTCCTTGATTCCAGTTATCTAAAGGCCGTTGGTTCCCTTTGTGGCGACTCTCCAGGGCCACAAGTCCAAAAACATATGATTTAATTAATTCACTACACAATAAATTCTTTTACAACACGCAACACATTTATACATTATAATAGAGATCCTCATCTTATACATTCTCTATATTGGTGACCCCAAACGAACCGTTGCAAAACACAGAAGACACACTGAAGAAAGAATCTACATCACTGAAAACGAACACTAACGAAACCCCCGAATGAACCCTTACACGAAGCTCCTCTCGCAACGATCCTTCTCGCAACAAAAGGTACCTACCTACCCACCTATTAGGTAGATTTTTTAGCATCTTATCGCATCCTCTCCCTCTTATCTCACCCCTCAAACCGTCACAGCTGGGACATCCACTGCGGTTTCAACGAACTCACATAGTTCACCTACTCTCCACACTTTCATCACTCATCAGGCAACAACTGACAAGCCACTGCGATACACTAGTCTTCCAAACATTCAAGCCGAGAACAAGACATCATCAAAACATATTCAGACATCGTTAGCAAGCAAAGACAAAAAGACGTCCGCTATATTAGTTTTTGAGCCGAAAACGTCTATCTCTCTACATGAGCATTATAGTTTCGTCAAGATCTGCGCATCGAAGAACTTTGGAAACTCGACACCCCCGTCGCAACTGGCCATCAAGCCAGCTCTACTGACAACCGAGAATTCCAAAACTGCTTTCGACCAGCTACCAACCGAACGATCTGCATCTACGCCTTAGACTCCGTCTAGAGAGGGGGGACCTCTGTGGCGACTCTCCAGGGCCACAAGTCCAAAAACATATGATTTAATTAATTCACTACACAATAAATTCTTTTACAACACGCAACACATTTATACATTATAATAGAGATCTCCTCCTTGTAACATTCTCTATACCTTCATATTCTGGCCATTTAAAGGATTTAGGATGTTTGTTTTCGTTGATTCTGGTGATTTTAAGGATTTAGCATGTTTGTTTTCCTGATTCTCGTGATCTAAAGGATGTAGGCTATTGGTTTCCTTGATTCCAGTGATCTAAAGGATTAAGCTATTTTTTTCTGATTCTGGTGCTGTAAAGATTACTAACTTTTGAAGTTTAAGAAAGTTAAAAACCAAAGTTGCCTAAAATTAATGAATTACTCTTCTGAATAAAGTTCAAGGGTTGTATTGTTGTATGAAATTATTAGGGTTCTGTCAAACAATAAGTTATTATTTTGAGAACGATATCTTAATAATTACGGGAATGTTCGAGATTAGTTAGTTTGGCCCTTTGGGATTAGAGCATTTGTCTTCGACAGTCGATGCCCAGAGTTTAGGATCGAATTTCATGTCTTAACATCATCAGCGGAGATGGAAATCGGAGCGAGTTTCCGTTCGTCTTATTACTCTGTCGGTAACCGGAGAGCCGCCTTCACCTCTCGTCGTATGACGAATTAATGAATGTTGAGCGCGGAGTCGAAATTGAGGGATTTCAAAGTTATCCCTCGCGGATAAGTAGTTCACCGCAGACGGGGGCGAAGAGTCTTCGGAAGTTTGCGCGTTTTAGTGGAATTGCCCTTCTCTCTTCCCGAGTTCCGAGATAACACTTTGCGTAACACCATCAAAGAGGCGAAACGTCTAACTTATACCCCACCCTTTAAACTTGAAGATGAAGTGTAAAACCGACGCTACTTTTCTCATTTGAGCTATTCCAATCATGTTTACACTTCCAACACCTTTTTTTGAAAACCATTTTTCATCTCATATCTAGAATCGTTTTTATCCATGTCGACTACTTGATATTTGTTGGAGCGAGGCCTTTTTTGAATAAATATTCATTGATTGATGACCGGTATCAGTGTGAAAGATGGAAGCGCACCGAATGTCAGCCTTTCGTATCAGCCCCACCCCCACTTCAACCCAAAGTATGTACGTTTATCACTAAAAAAATGTCCAATGACGTAAATAAAATAAATGACATTGTGAAAACGATTTTCGAAAAGAATTTAAACGTCGGATTTACAAAGTAGTCCAGTCAAAGTAAGCCTGGGGTTGGAAAAGGTATTTTGTTTCTCTAAGGAAATGTGTAGGGGTTGGTCCCCTTCAAAAGGTAATTAAATTCTCTACAACTTTTATTAAGTCCACTTTTATAGTAGATGACGTCTTCTATCCTTTAGAGGTCATAAAAGAAAACCCCGGTTTTTAGCCACCTCGTAGCTCAGAAACGTTTGGTCCTACGAAAAAATTATGTTAGCTCAAAATTATAGAAAATTTAATTATCTTTAATTTTGTACTAAAAATTATTTCGCCTACTATTAACGGTTTTCGAGATATTGGCAAAAAAACGAAAACAATCACCTTACAAACTTTCCTGACGCCAAAGCGCACGGGTTTCGGTTATGGAATTTTTTTTGGTTTATCATGGGACCAACCCCTACACATTTCCGTAGAGAAACGAAATACCTTTTTTTTTCCTTTTCGAGCTTAGTTTGACTAGACTATGTTTGGGTAGCCATCTGAAAAATAACTCCAACTTTCATAAAACATCTCAAAAAGAACATCTTCAGTAAGAGCGATCGTGAAAAAAAGAACTTCATAAAATATATTTTTCTCTTAAAACATTGACAAACATAAACTTATTTATTTGGGAAACTAAAAAGCACTTAGCTCAAAAGTCATAAAGACAGTTTGAAAGTTAGCGAACAAAACTAGTTTTACTTCAAGACTTACATACAACGACAAAAAAAGTCCATCTTTACTTCAGATAGTTCATGATCCATTTACAACTAAACCGATGGAGTGAGACAGAAAAGCGCAACCCTACAAATGAGACTCGGTAAACTTTTAAAACTCGTAAAACTTCCAACATTTTTTTCCTCCCTATGGTTTCCAGGGAACAGTTTGCAGAGGCCACCTTGCGGCAAAAAAAGTTGAATTTGGAACAAAAAAAAAGAGCAAAATTCGTGTCGCAGCGCGTATAAATGTAGCAAATTTCCAAAGGAAAAGGTGTTTATATTAAGAAAAAAAAATGAATTGGAAAGTCCTACATTTTTGTGATCCCAGAACACCCTGATCTGGATCTAACCCCAGAGTCTCCATCGCACCGACCGCAATAGCTACATTCCCTTTGGAAATGAGTTAAGATTTAAAAAGATGAAATTTTTCCTAAAACTCGCTAGAGGCTTCGCGAGAGATTTCCCGATGAATGGAACTCCGTAATGAAAAATGTACAAAGGAGACCTTTTTCTTCGGGATTCTTTCATTAAGAAGATTGTCTTTAATAATTCTATTTTTTCTTTCTCTTTTTCTTTGAACTAAGTCACTGATATTTTAAAAAACCTATCTTTTAATTTTATTCTTTTGGGTTCCACAACAAAAAGAAGATCTCATTAAAAATAAAACTCTTTACAGAAAAATCTTATATTCAAAACAAAAGGTCTGATCTGGTCTACATATACCGTTCTGTATCAGGAAAGAAAGAGGGTCTTTTCTTGTCAAAACAGGTCAAAATCTTTCTATAAAGGGTCTTTTCTAATCAAAATAGGTTCAAAATAACAGTGAAAAGGGTCTATTCTTGTCAAAAAGGGTCAAAATCTTGCTATAAAGGGTCTTTTCTAATCAAAATTGGTTCAAAATAACAGTGAAAAGGGTCTACTCTTGTCAAAAAGGGTCAAAATCTTGCTATAAAGGGTCTTTTCTAATCAAAATATGTTCAAAATAACAGTGAAAAGGGTCTATTCTTGACAAAAAGATTCTTTTCTTATCAAAATAGGTTCAAAATAATAGTGAAAAGGGTCTATTCTTGTCAAAAAGGGACAAAATCTAGCTAAAAAGGGTCTTTTCTCATCAAAATAGGTTCAAAATAATAGTGAAAAGGGTCTATTCTTGTCAAAAAGGGTCAAAATCT
>JAGWEN010000722.1:0-27716 GCA_018703685.1 Orius laevigatus
AACGCCCCCCGGCTCCTTTTCCCCCCCTCCCAGGCCCAACGGGCAGCAAGAGGGCCCGCCCTTAATTTTCTTGGGTTCTTTTTACAACTTGATTTATACTCTCGATATATTTGAGATCAAAACAATATGGACGATGTTATTTCAGGACTTGGCAAAACTCCCCTTTCTATTTACGGTTCTTTACTACAAACGGAACCGTATAGGGTGCGGAGTTTTCGACGTGAAACTTTTCAAACAGCCATCATAAACTTGGCTATAGGGTAGAATGTGTATTAACAGAAATATTGTTTACCAGTAAATAGGAACGTCCATATTGATTCCGGTCGTAGGATCCACGGAACATTGCTTTTCGCCATATTTCCTGCAGTGTTTACCCCAAGTCCTGTAATTTTTTCCCTTTTTTTATGTCGCGCTCTCTAGTTTTATTATCATTTTTCCAGAACGAGCGTCCCCCTTTCGTCTTCAGGTTTTTATTGAGTGAAGATTTATCCTGGTTCCCCTTGATACGCGCTCGCCCTTTCAGAGGAATACAAGTTTTCTTTTTTTTCTTCTCTCTCACCCTCTTTTTATGCCCTTTTTATTTTATTTTATGTACATTTTGTTGAGGGAGGTCCCACCCTTCTTTTTCCCGCTGAGACTTTTCCCTTTTTATTTATCCTCCTACTAAGCGAAGATGAATTACTTTGTTATGCGGGCAAACAATATAAAAAAGTCAACATTCGACTGAATTATTTTTGATTTGATTAAAATCTTTTTGTTTAAACTAAAAATATATGAAAAGAGGTGGTGGACGCCTTTTGGGGTCATGCTTACATTCAAGACACTTATGGCGTGCGGAATTGCATAATCAAATACCCCTAATGTTGAAATAATTCTTGAAAAATCGATTTTTTCCCCTAAACTTCCATAAAACGGGAAGACCAATTTTGGAAAAATAAATGAGGAATTGTTGTGTGAGGGGTTTTTCTATTTTGACTTCTGAAGGAGGGAAGACGTCATCTAATCAAAAAAGTGCACTTAATAAAAGTTGTAGAGAATTTAATTTCCTTTTAAAAACAATTCTCAAAAAGCAATTAACGACCAATAGGCAAAAATGGGGGTAAATTAAAAAAAAATTTTCATTAAAAATTTGAGATTTCAAAAAATTGAATAAAAACAAAATTAAAGTTTGTTAAATTTCCTACAAATTTGATTTTATTAGATTTTTTGTAAGACCAAAATTTTCTGAGCTACGAGGCGACAAAAAATCGATATTTTCGAGTTTTTCCATGAAAAAAGTAAAATTTTAGAAAAGTCGGGAAAAAAGAGGGAAGGCGTTATCTAATCAAAAAAGTGTACTAAGTAAACGTTGTAGAGAATTCAATTTCCATTTAAAATCAACTATTAGGAAGCAATTAACGATCAACAGATAGGGGTGGGAGCAACCAGCAAGCTGGTTTTTTGAAACATCGTAGCTCAGATACGTTTGGTCCTACAAAAAATTGTATTAGCCAAAAATTGTAGGAAATTCAATAATCTTCAAGTTTGTGCTTATAAATTTTTCGCCCACCACCTTTTCGAGATGTTGGCGAAAAAACGATTTTTTTAATCATGTAATCATATTTAGCTTTTTTTTTGACACCACAAATAGTTTTCGATATATTTGACCTAAAGACTCTTTTGGTTCTTAAGACACCAGAGTAAAACGCCCATTTTCGAGTCTTGAGCGGTTGGTTCAGACTCGTTCTTTTGAAGTTTTATTTTTTATTGTTTTTAAAAAAAATACTGGCTACCGTCCTCGTTGCTCGGACAACTGTCACTGACTAAATCAGCTCATGTTTAATTCATCCCTCGAGGAAAGCCATTACCTGGAGGACACTTCCGGCGGAGTCAGTCGGCCGAGGGAGATAGCATCTCCCGCCAACTGCTCTCACAACAGTTCCTTTTTATTTTACTACTCGAGAGCTTTTTTTTTCTCCTTCCCTTGTTTATTGGTTAGATAGAACTGCTGATTACTTTGATTGCCAACACCTTGGTGTATTTGTCCCATTCATCTTGATTATGTTTTCCGGACGTGTTTACATGTTATGAACGTTTTGTTTTTGTTAAGCTATCAACCAGGTTTTAAAAGCTAAAAGTACTCAGAAGCAGGGGGGGGGGGGGGGGGGGGGGGGGGGTGGGGGGGGGGGGGGGGGGGGGGGGCGGGGGGGGAGGGGGGGGGGGGGGGGGGGGCGGGGGGGGGGGGGGGGGGGGGGGGGGGGGGGGGGGGGGGGGGAGGGGGGGGGGGGGGGGGGGGGGGGGGGGGGGGGGGGGGGGGGGGGGGGGGGGGGGGGGGGGGGGGGGGGGGGGGGTGGGGGGGGGGGGGGGGGGGGGGTGGGGTGGGGGTGGGGGGGGGTGGGGGTGGGGGGGGGGGGGGGGGGTGGGGGGGGGGGGGGGGGGGGGGGGGGGGGGGGGGGGGGGGGGGGGGGGGGGTGGGGGGGGGTGGGGTGGGGGGGGGGGGGGGGGGGGGGGGGGGTGGGGGGGGGGGGGGGGGGGGGGGGGGGGGGGGGGGGGGGGGGGGGGGGGGGGGGGGGGGGGGGGGGTCTTCGGATAGAGCCACCGGAGATCGGGAATAATTCCGAAGGTATTGCAGGACGATATCCTGGGGTGTGTGTGGGGTGGGGTGGGGGGGGGGTGTGGGGGTGGGGTGGGGTGTGGGGTGGGGTGGGTG
The DNA here is from genome assembly GCA_018703685.1 of Orius laevigatus. NCBI lineage: Eukaryota > Metazoa > Arthropoda > Insecta > Hemiptera > Anthocoridae > Orius > Orius laevigatus. The sequence goes on from JAGWEN010000722.1 coordinate 2,690, forward strand.
GGGTGTGTGTGGGGGGGGTGGGGTGTGGGGTGGGGTGGGGTGTGGTGGGGTGGGGTGTGTGTGGGGGGGGGGGGGGGGGGGGGGGGGGGGGGGGGGGGGGGGGGGGGGGGGGGGGGGGGGGGGGGGTGGGGGGGGGGGGGGGGGGGGGGGGGGGGGGGGGGGGGGGGGGGGGGGGGGGGGGGGGGGGGGGGGGGGGGGGTGGGTGGGGTGGGGGGGGGGGGGGGGGGGGGGGTGTGGGGGTGGGGGGGGGGGGGTGGGGGTGGTGGGGGGTGGGGTGGGTGGGGGGGGGGGGGGTGGGGGGGGGTGGGGGGGGGGGGGGGGGGGGGGTGGGGGGGGGGGGGGGGGGGGGGGGGGGGGGGGGGGGGGGGGGGGTGGGGGGGGGGGGGGGGGGGGGGGGGGGGGGGGGGGGGGGGGGGGGGGGGGGGGGGTTGGGGGTGGGGGGGGGGGGGGGGGGGGGGGGGGGGGGGGGGGGGGGTGATCTTTTTATAAGATTTTCGTTCCTGTGCCATGAAAAAGGCACCTATGTTAGCTTGATTGTTTGACCCTTTTTGTCACTATGGGACCTTTTTCGGAGATGAGGGGCTCGTCGACAAAAATTACATTGTTGTTCCTTGCAACTAAAAAGGGCCCCTTTAGCTGAGTTTGAGTCCTCTGGACACTAGGGGCCCTTTTGACCTAGATTTATGGATTCTAGGGGATCTTTTTATTAGATTTTGTTCCTTAGCCATGAAAAAGTCCCTAATAAGCTTTATTTTTGACCCTTTTTGGTCACTAGGGGCCCTTTTTACCTCGAATTTTGATGATAAGGGACTTCGTCGACTACATTTTGTTCCTTTGCGACTAAAAAGGCCCCCTTTTAGCTTGATTTTTGATCCTTTATGGACATTAGGGGCCCTTTTGACCTCGATTTTTGGGGATTAGGGGATCTTTGTATTAGATTTTGTTCCTTTGCCATGAAAAATTCCCTATTTAGCTTTATTTTTGATCCTTTTTGGTCACAAAATTCAAAATTTTTGGTCAAAATTCACCTTGATTTTTGGATATCAGGAGCTCCTTTGACTATATTTTGTTCCTTTACGTCTCGAAAAGCCCCTTTTAGCTTAATTTCTAATCCTTTTTGGACACTAGGGCCCTTCTTACCTCGATTTTTGGACACTATGGGCTCTTTTGACTAGATTTTGATCTTTTGCCGCTGAAAAGGGCCTTTTTAGCTTAATTTTTGATCCTTTTTGGACACCAGGGGCCCTTTTTATCTCGATTTTTGGATACTAGGGGCCCTTCTTACCTCGATTTTTGGACACTATGGGCTCTTTTGAATAGATTTTGATCTTTTGCGGTTAAAACGGGCCTTTTTAGCTTGATTTTTGATCCTTTTTGGACACTAGGGGCCCTTTTTATCTCGATTTTTGGATACTGGGGGCCCTTCTTACCTCGATTTTTGGACACTATGGGCTCTTTTGACTAGATTTTGATCTTTTGCCGCTGAAAAGGGCCTTTTTAGCTTGATTTTTGATCCTTTTTGGACATTAGGGGCCCTTTTTACCTTGATTTTTGGACACCAGGGGCCCTTCTTACCTCGATTTTGATCTTTTGCGGTTAAAAAGGGCCTTTTTACCTTAATTTTTGGTCTTTTTTTGGACATAAGAGGCTTTCAGCTATTTTTAAGACTTAAGAAAGGGGGGGATTATGAAAATTTCCCGGGCGGTTTTTACTAATCTGACCCTGCTGAGAAGGCTGGAAGGTTAAAAAAGATACTTTTTGTTAATTTTATGTGGAAAAGGGGGAGATGTGTGTGGTTGATTTTAAGTGTAATTTATCGGTTTGGGTTTGCTCGTTTGAGGAAGTTAGAGCGGAGTGAAGAGCTGTCTGGAACTGGCCCCTCTCCTCGTATAACGTTATATACCCACTCTATGATATAGTGGGAGCGGGCTCCGGAGTTCATTGAAGACAGTCATCAGTATCCATAAGTGATGAGGTAGCTGATGTTTTATGGAAACCCTCTCCGGGGGCTTGAGAGAAGAATTGGAGTGGGGTTAGAAGGTAGCGAAGGATTTACTCTAGTGGGTAGGATCTGCACGGCCAATATATCCTCGGGAAGGTACGAGGGCTTTCAGGGGGTGGTCCGATCTCCTCTATATCATCACCTCACTTCAAAGCACCCACGGTTCAGTTACTACGGATAAACTTGACAGAAGAGAGCAAACATTTTTTTTCTTTCTCACACTTTAGTCAATCTAACCCTGGGGGTGGAAAATTTTTTTGTTTCTCTTCGGGAATGACCATGATCCCCTGATTAATCACAAAAAATTCCAAAACCGAAACCCCTTTTGCCCTCAGGAGCGTTTTTAAGGTGATTTTTTTTCGTTTTTTCGCCAATATCTCGAAAACCGTAGTTTGTAGTCGAAATTATATTAAGTACAAAATTAAAGATTATTAAATTTTCTACAATTTTTACTTAGTACGAATTTTTGTAGGACCAAACGTATCTGAGCTACGAGGTGACAAAAATCTAGGGTTTTCTATTTTGAAGGAAAGACATCATCTAATCAAAAAAGTGTACTTAATAAAAGTTGTAGAGAATTTAATTAACTTGTAAAAACCACTCTCAAATAGGAATTAACGATAAATAGGGAGGAGTAGGGGGAAATTTAAACAAAAATACTATACGATGATCGATTTATATCATGAAATTATAGGTTCGCATTTTTGACATCTGCAATAGGTAACGTCTCCCTTCTGTCTTTACCATGTCGCTGACTTCCTTCATTAAATTCAATACGTCTGCGTGTTTACGTGTCTTTTTTTAATCGCCATCTTTATCTTCCATTTTTTTCGGCATTTCGAGTAAATTGTCGCCGGGCGCAATAGCCACGGTAAAAGAGTTCAGAAACACCTGGGACACCTCATGAATATGGATGGAACGAATAATTTAGCCGTTTTAAAACCGTAAAGATAAAAAATAATAAAACTTTATTTGAGATATAGAGGTTTTATTGGGTGATGGAAGACCCCCCTGGTGGAACGTGGGAAGCGGCCACCGAGATCGTTCCTTCCGAGGAGGGTGGCGGCTGATAATTAGCGGAGGCGAGGAGGACCCAAACAGTTGGACCTTTTAATAAATAACCTCCGAGAGTCGAGAGAGACGAGATGTTTCCTTCCTCTTCTTAGGCCACAATTTGCATAGATAAGGTCCCTTCGTCCAGGGGACTTCCTCTCAAAACATTACCATACATTACTCATTCCCACTCCCCCCTCCATCTTTCGTTCTACTAGTAAAAAATCTCGTTTATTTTTCGAGTAATTAGTTGACACGATCCTTCTGCTTGTCATTTTCAAGGATCTCTTTTTTTCTCTTCAATTTTTCTAGGTCACACAAAAACTTGGAGGGCGTTTCTTCTTTTTTACTCCTCCCAAAAAACTTAAGACGTTCTAGAAATCTAGAAAATGGTCTCAAAAAACTCTTTAAACTGCCGAAATCGATGTAAAATCGGTCTAAAACGATATTCGGTCTAAAAACTGTCTAAAATGGGGTGGATATCTAGAAACGGTTTAAAAACTGTTTAAAATGTCTAGAAATCTAAGAATGGTCTAAAAACTATCTAAAAACTGTTTAAAACTGGATGGAAATCTAAAAACGGTCTAAAAATGATCTAAAAACTGTTAAAAACGATCTAGAAATCTATAAATGGTCTAAAAACTGCCTAAAACGAAGTGGAAATCTAAAAACGGTCTATAAATTATCTAATAACTGTCTTAAATGGGGTGTAAATCTAAAAACTGTTTAAAATGTCTAGAAATCTAAAAACGGTCTAAAAGTTATCTAAAAACTGTTTAAAACGGGATGGAAATCTAAAAACGGTCTAAAAATTATCTAAAAACTGTTTAAAACGGTCTAGAAATCTACATATGGTCAAAAAATTATCTAAAAACTTTCTAGAGATGAAAATCTAAAAACGGTCTAAAAATTATCCAAAAACTGTTAAAACGGTCAAGAAATGGTCTAGAAATGGCCTAAAAATGATCTAAAAACTGTCTAAAACAGGCTGAATATGTAGAAAAAGATCTAAGAACTATCTTAAAACTGTATAAAACTTGCAGAAACTAGAAACTGTCTAAAATATCTAAAAACTGTCTAAATTTTTCTGGAAATCTAAGAAAGGACTTAAAATATATCTAAAAACTGTCTAAAAACGGTCTAAAAATTACCTAAAAACTGTTTAAAACGGTCTAGAAATCTAGAAACGGCCTAAAAATTATCTAAAAACTGTCTAAAACGGGCTGAATATGTAGAAAAGGTCTAAAAACTATCTTAAAACTGTATAAAACTTTCAGAAACTAGAAACTGTCTAAAATATCTAAAAACTGTCTAAAACGGGATGGAAATCTAAAAACGGTCTAAAAACTATCTTAAAACTGGCAGAAACTAGAAACTGTCTAAAAATATCTAAAAACTGTCTAAATTTTTCTGGAAATCTAAGAAATATATCTAAAAACTGTCTAAAAATTACCTAAAAACTGTTTAAAACGGTCTAAAAATTATCTAAAAACTGTCTAAAACGGGCTGAATATGTAGAAAAGTTCTAAAAACTATCTTAAAACTGTATAAAACTTGCAGAAACTAGAAACTGTCTAAAATATCTAAAAACTGTCTAAATTTTTCTGGAAATAGGTTTCTTAGAAGAAAGGACTAAAAAAATATCTAAAAACTGTCTAAAACGGACTGAAAATTTAAAAACTTGGACTTGATTTTAGATCTTCAAGCATTTCTTCCCACTGAACATAGGTATGCAGTGACACACGAAAAAGTGAAAACGATGAATAAGACAAAGGATTTTTGGTTTTTGTCCTTAGGGGGCCTCCCCATGCAAATGTATGTTAATATCGAGATATCGATACACGCGACTGTCCTTTTTCTTCACATCAATTAACCCAATTATTATACCCGAGTAAAAAGGGTTTACGACGTTATCCTCAGGAAGGGAAATTAAAAATATATTAATAATTCATAAACGCGATTCTACACCCCTCATTTGTATGCATATGAAGGGAGGGTGTTTTTTTCTTTCGTATTTTTATGATCAGCTGTTGCTACCGGTGAAATTCCTTAGAACGGAACTGAAATTTTCCCGCCCCCGAAAACGCAGATGGTCCAGGTAAACAAGCAATGATGGATGCGATGTCCCAAGAGATTTATGGACCAATCCATCAAAAGCGTCGGACACTGATCCTTTTGGCCCTCTTGCCCACGAAATAGCCGATGTTATTACGTTCTTTGGCATTGAAACCGTTCAATAAGAAGCTTCTGGGAACCAGCATCAGGACACAAAGATATCTATAAAAAAGAAAAGACTCTAATTGAAAGCCTTAAACGATCATTTCTCGCTTTTCAAACTGTCAACCGTAAAAAAACAAAATTATTAACGATCCGTTTAAAAATAATGACAAAATATAATTACACACGCACCGTTTGAGATGGCATCAGTCCTCTAGATAAAGGCGAGATGGCGTTTTCTTTGCAAATGACCTCGTAAACGTCCTTAAGAGGAAGAAGAAAAAAAATGAAAGAAAACAACTTTCCGAAACGCTCACGCAATTTTCCGATCTCTTCGAAAACTTGTTTTAAAAAATACCTGCACGAAATATGATCGAGGGGGTCGCCATAAATTTCGCACGCGATTTTCCGATACAAAAAAAATTTCTCGGTGTAACGTCCAAAATAGGGTGACCAGAATACGCATTCTGCGTGATTTTACGCGTTTCCATAGATTTTTACGCAACACGCAGGACTTTTTACGCATTTCTAAGACGCCAACAATCCAAAGAGATAATAAAGCCATATTTTGAACTATTTTTGACTAGATAACACTCTTTTCAGCTGGATTTTGACCCTTTTTGATAAGGAAAGATCCTTTTCAGACAGATTTTGACCATTTTTAACGAGAAAAGACACTTTTTAGACAGATTTTGACTCTTTTTGAAGAGGAAAGACATTTCACAGCCAGATTTTGACCCTTTTTGACAAGGAAAGACCCTTTTTTTTTGACAAGGAAAGACCCTTTTTTGACAAGAAAAGACCCTTTTTTGACAAGAAAAGACCCTTTTTGACAAGAAAAGACCATTTTTGACAAGAAAAGACCATTTTTTGACAAGAAAAGACCCTTTTTTTGACAAGAAAATACCCTTTTTGAAAAGAAAAGACCCTTTTTGACAAGAAAAGACCCTTTTTGACAAGAAAAGACCCTTTTTGACAAGAAAAGACCCTTTTTTGACAAGAAAAGACCCTTTTTTGACAAGAAAAGACCCTTTTGACAAGAAAAGACCCTTTTTGACAAGAAAAGACCCTTTTTGACAAGAAAAGACCTTTTTTTTGACAAGAAAAGACCCTTTTTTTGACAAGAAAAGACCCTTTTTGACAAGAAAATACCCTTTTTTGACAAGAAAATACCCTTTTTTGACAAGAAAAGACCCTTTTTGACAAGAAAAGACCCTTTTTGACAAGAAAAGACCCTTTTTGACAAGAAAAGACCCTTTTTGACAAGAAAAGACCCTTTTCGACAAACAAAGACTCTTTTTAGCCATATTTTGACCGTATTTGTAAATAAAAGACCCTTTTGTAACAAATTCTCACCTCATTTGGCAAGAAAATACCCTTTTTAAGGGAGATTTTCTATCTATCGACAAGAAGAGCCCCTTTTAGCCTTTTGAACCTCTTTCACTAGTAAAAGATCGTTTTCAGCCAGATTTGAAGCAAAATTTAAAAAGTACGCAAAATGAACTTCTGGTCACCCTAGTCCAAAATCTAATGAAAAAACAATGACGAACCCAATTAAAAGTACAATGAGTCCAATTGGATGTCCGTTTTTTTCAGGTCAGGAAGTTTTTTGAAAATCTGAAAGCTATCTAGATCGGTTTAATTTGGACATCCTGCCTGCTAAAAAAAGAAAAAAAGCCACTTCATGACAAAGTCGACAAATGGAGTGGGAGGAGGGAAAAAAAATTTTTTTTGTTGGGTTTAAGTACCGAGTAATTACTATTGTCTCGAGTCTAATCTCGATTTCCCATGAGGTTGACTCTTGAGGGCGTGGAACAAAAGGGGGGAATATCTGATGGTTTAGGCCACACAAGCGGCCATCGTCCACAATGGGCATTCACGACCCCCACCGAGAATACAAAGTAGCCGACCGAGCAACCCCTTTCCTAAAGAGCTCTTTAACACATTCCGCACAAAGATGACACCTTCCAGAAACAAAAAATTGTGGGAAAAATCACACCAAAAGGCCTTTCAGTTTATTAAACAATCTACATTCTGTACATAAATTGGAGCCTCGTTTTGGGACAGAATCGTGTGAATATTACCCGTTATCTTATAAGATTAGCGGAATTTTATTTTATAAGAAGATTAATGATGGAAAAAAAGCCTTTTATCGCACGCTATTAACTCAATTCTCTTTAATTTATTACCAAGTTCATTAATCTGCCAAAGGGATGCACGATTTTAGGTGAATTTTGGACATTTAGACAGGGCTGGAATATGACTTTAAAGGGCCCAAATGCCACCAAAATCGCACTCTTTTCAAATAGGCATTTGTAGTTATTTTAGCTGATTTTTGGAGAAAAGCAGGCTTTTGAGGTCGGTCTCTGCTTTTGGCAGCTTTGGCTCATTCGATGTAGGATGAAAAACATCAAAAACCTGATTTTCAATCTTTAGACCATCATTATACCAGCACAGATCTTAAAAATCTTTCAAATGGTACAGATGTTGATTAAATCGGTCGAAAATTGTGAAAGTTATGGACGTTTTAACAGTTTTTTTCATTCTATGGCTCCACGTTTATGTTAATTTCGAGAGTTGGAGTGATCTAGGCGATTTTATACATTAAAAAAAGTTTGTGGCTCTTTTAAAAAGCTTTCAAACGGTATAGATATTGAAACAATCGGTCTAAAATTGTGAAAGTTATGGACGTTTTAACAGTTTTTTCATTCTATGGCTCCATCCATCGACCAGCATTGGACGTTTATGTTTATTTTGAGAGCTGGAGTGATCTAGGCGATTTTATGTATTAAGAAAAGTTTGTGGCTCTTTAAAAGCTTTCAAACGGTATAGATATTGAAACAATCGGTCTAAAATTGTGAAAGTTATGGGACGTTTTAACAGTTTTTCATTCTATGGCTCATCCATCGACCAGCATTGACGTTTATGTTTATTTTGAGAGCTGGAGTGATCTAGGCGATTTATGTATTAAGAAAAGTTTGTGGCTCTTTTAAAAAGCTTTCAAACGGTATAGATATTGAAACAATCGGTCTAAAATTGTGAAAGTTATGGACGTTTTAACAGTTTTTTCATTCTATGGCTCCATCCATCGACCAGCATTGGACGTTTATGTTTATTTTGAGAGCTGGAGTGATCTAGGCGATTTTATGTATTAAGAAAAGTTTGTGGCTCTTTTAAAAAGCTTTCAAACGTTATAGATATTGAAACAATCGGTCTAAAATTGTGAAAGTTATGGACGTTTTAACAGTTTTTTCATTCTATGGCTCCACGTTTATGTTAATTCCGAGAGCTGGAGTGATCTAGGCGATTTTATGTATTAAGAAAAGTTTGTGGCTCTTTTAAAAAGCTTTCAAACAGTATAGATATCGATAAAATTGGTCAAAAATTGTGAAAGTTATGGTCGTATAAACGTTTAGTTACGAAATGTCACTCCACATGTTAAAACCTGGAAGAATTGTTTAAGAAACTATGTTATTCGATTGAAAAAGCCGGATGTATCGATTTGAATAATGTAAATAAGCGTTAATTTTTTCATGTCTGTTTCGTCGTCTCGAGACATGTGTCATTCCCGATCGCAACCAAGCATTAATTCGTTTGTTTTTCGTCATTTCGTGTCGAGGAATTCGTTATCGGTGAAAAAAGGAAAAGGAAAATAACTCGACGAATAAAAAAGTGTAAAGTGGGCCCCTTAATTCGTACAGGTAAGGCACCTTAAGACTTGTCTCGTTTCCCGCGAGTTTATGCACGGCAATTCCAAGGAGCTCGTATTAAAGGGAGGGCAATTTCCCGGCGATTAAATTGAGAACGATTTGGCCCCTTGAGGAAAAAAAACGGAACTCTGAAAATACGAGATTATTATGCTCAGAAAATCTTCGCTATCATCAATTTAAAAGACAATTTCAACAGTTCTGGTATGGAGGAAGCATTCCATACAACTTTCTCAAAAATTACTCAAGAAAAACATGCTCAATAAAGTGAATTTAATTGTCAAAAGGGTCAAACTCTGGCGGATAAGGGTCTTATCTTGTCGAATAAGGGTATAAATCTGGCTGAAAAGGGTCTCGTTTTGTCGAAACGGGTCAAAATAGGGCTGAAAAGGGTCTTATCTTGTAGAAAAAGGGTCAAAACCAGGCTAAAAGGGTCATATCATGTCGAATAAAGGTCTAAATTAGACTGAATAGAGTCTTATCTTGTAGAAAACGGTTCAAATAGGGCTCAAAAGGGTGTTTGCTTTTCAAATCTTGCTGAAAAAGGTCTCATCTTGTTGAAGGATGGTCCAAATCTGTCTGAAAAGGGTCTTACCTAGTCGAAAACGGTTCAAAATAATAATGAAAATGGTATTTTCTGGCTAAGGGTCTTTTTCTGTCCAAAGAGGTTCAAAACCAGGCTGAAAAGGGTCTTATCTTATTGAAGAAAAGTACAAATCTGGCTGAAAAGGGTCTTATATCGACAAAATCGGTCAAAATAAGACTGAAAAGGGTCTTTTTCAATCCAAAGAGGTTCAAAATCTGGCTGAAAAGGGTCTTATCTTGTTGAAGAAAAGTCAAAATCTGGCTGAAAAGGGTTTTATATCGACAAAATGTTTCAAAATCTGGCTGAAAAGGGTCTTATATCGACAATATGGGTCAAAATCTGGCTGAAAAGGGTCTTTTTCTGAGCAAAGAGGTTCAAATCTGGCTGCAAACGGTCTTATCTTTTCGAAAACGGTTCAAAATAGGGCTGAGAATGGTTTTTACTTTTCAAAGAGAGAAAAAACCTGGCTGAAAAGGGTTTTATCTTGTTGAAGAAAAGTCAACATCTGGCTTAAAAGGGTCTATATCGTCAAAATGGGTCAAAATCTGGCTGAAAAGGGTCTTTTCTTTTCGAAGAGAATCAAAATCTGACTAAAAAACCCTTTTTGACCGACCAAAGAGGTTCGAAATCTGACTTGTTTCATTTTTTTCTTTTAACGGGGGCGACTATTTTCCTCAGTAATGACTGTGGCAAGTACATAGGGACTGTTTAAAAACAAACGTAGGATATGGTAATGATCGAAAAAAATTCAAAAGAAGGGAAAAACCCCTTGTACTCCCAGGACATTTAAATATTCAGCCTTAACACGGCTAATTCGGACTTGGAATAAAAAAAGAATTTAAAAGTCTAATGTCTTCCTACTGCAAACGTAACGAGGAGGGTTGCAACCTGAGACTTGTTGTTCGAAATTAACATCAGTCGGTGAAATAAAAGATCCCTTATCTTAAGTCGCCGACATATTTTATTTTTCACGACCACTCCAATCAGCGGGGGTGTTTTTTTTAACCCTCTTCGCCCTTTTTTTACGTTTTGTCAAGAAGCCTTTTGTAAGGCTCGTTAAAGATTCTGTTTCTTACCCCTCTTTTATTAACTGGTCTCTCTCGAACGAATCGTTTCTTCATTAGGACTTGTACCTCGGAGATATCCAAATTACGGCGCCCGTTTCCTTTGCCTTCTTTTTTTTCCCCTTATAATTTAGACGTAACTTTTTTTTTACACCTCCTCAAAGCTTACCTTATTTGAATTGTAAATAAAAATGTAGTAGCACGTAGCTTTTTTTTTAAAGACTTTAAGACCTTTCGATTTTTAAAACATTGAAAAAATAAAAAGTTGAAAAAAAAATTAAAATTCATTCGTCGAAAAAGGATAAAAGTCATCAAAAATAAGTACATGTCTATCCTAAAGTGTCTCTTTTTAGAAAAAGGATAAAAGATCGCCAAAAAAATTGGTTTAAGTCCATCCAAAAATGCTTTTTTCGTCGAAAAAGAGTTAAAGTCATCAAATTAATAGGTTCAGGTCCATCCAAAAGTGTCTCGATTTTAGAAAAAAGGGAAAATTTCACACAAAAAAATGGCTTAAGTCCATCCAAAAGTATATACCTTTTTCTTCGAAAAATAGTCTAAATTGTCATATATGTTCAGGTTCATCTACAAGTATCTTGGTTTTAGAAAAAGGGGAAATTTCACAAATGTTTAAATCTATCCAAAAGAGCCTTTTTTGTGGAAAAAGAGTTAAAAGTCATCAAAATAATATGTTCAGGTCCATCCAAAAATGTCTTGATATTAGAAAAAGGGAAAATTACACCAAAAAAATGGCTTAAGTCCATCCAAAAGTACCTTTTTCGTCGAAAAATAGTCTAAATCGTCAAAAAAATCTGTTCAGGTTCAGGTTCATCCAAAAGTATCTTGGTTTTAGAAAAATTTCACCAAAAAAAAAGTCCATCCAAAAACACCCTTTTTCGTCGAAAAATAGTTGAAGTCATCAAAATAATATGTTCAGGTCCATCCAAAAATGTCTTGATATTAGAAAAAGGGAAAATTTCACCAAAAAAATGGCTTAAGTCCATCCAAAAGTACCCTTTTCGTAGAAAAATAGTCCAAATCATCAAAAAAATATTTTCAGGTCCATCTGTGTCTGGTTTTAGAAAAAGAAAAAAGTTCACAAAATGGTTTAAATCGATCCAAAAGAGCCTTTTTCGTGGAAAAAGAGTTAAAGTCATCAAAATAATAGGTTCAGGTCCATCCAAAAGTGTCTTGGTTTTAGAAAAAGGGAAAATTTCACACAAAAAAATGGCTTAAGTCCATCCAAAAGTACCTTTTTCTTCGAAAAATAGTCTAAATCGTCAAAAAAAATCTGTTCAGGTTCATCCAAAAGTATCTTGGTTTTAGAAAAATTTCACCAAAAAGAAGTCCATCCAAAAACACCCTTTTTCGTCGAAAAATAGTTGAAGTCATCAAAATAATATGTTCAGGTCCATCCAAAAATGTCTTGATATTAGAAAAAGGGAAAATTTCACCAACAAAATGGCTTGAGTCCATCCAAAAGTACCCTTTTCGTCGAAAAATAGTCCAAATCATCAAAAATTTTCAGGTCCATCCAAAAGTGTCTGGTTTTAGAAAAAGAAAAAAGTTCACCAAAAAAATGGTTTAAATCTATCCAAAAGAGCCTTTTTCGTGGAAAAAGAGTTAAAGTCATCAAAATAATAGGTTCAGGTCCATCCAAAAGTGTCTTGATTTTAGAAAAAGGGAAAATTTCACCAAAAAAATGGCTGAAGTCCATCCAAAAGTACCTTTTTCGTCGAAAAAGAGTGAAAAGTCATCAAAAAACGTTTTTTTTTATTGGGTCTATTAAACGGAAAGATCGTTCCAATGAAATTCAAACTCTGCTTTTGTTTCCTCCGGAAGCCATTATAAGGAATAAAAAATAAAACTAAGATCATAAAACTTTTATTGAATGCTTACACCTTATAATTTAATGGTTCACACCGTCGTAACCTGGAACAAAAACAAAAAACATTTTTAATTTCACACCTTCCTTAATTAGAAATGATGACATTGATGACACCGATATCAATCTCTTAATTGTTTCTTTCGGGTGTAAACTGAGCAGAACGTTTTTCCCGTTCATCAGATAAAAATGTGAAAATCTACGTTATTTATTAAAAAAGGGGGCCCCGTTTGTCTTTTGAGGAGGTGAAGCATAAAGAAGGCCGTAATTGGAAGTTATGAAGAGGAAGCAAGGTGCGGTTCGACCACCTGCCTACAGGGCAATGGTCACTTTTACTGTTTACTCGCCTAATCTCGTTTTTTCTCGACCCTCCTAATGACAAACAATTACGCAATAAAACGTTTTAATACCTTTTTAAATACGTACACAAGTAAAAAAAGTATATTTATGATAGAAGCCGAAGGTTAATTGACCCTCTTCACTAGAGTCGAGTTAAGTTATAAATTTTCTTGAAGGAAAAGGGTTACCCGCAGAAAAAGGATGTTTTGAGCAATGGGGGTCATTTGTTCATGTTATGTTGTCGCTTTGGGATAATAAGGGTTCGCTTATTGTCCACCTGGGTTTCTAGTTCAAAGAGTTCACCGAACAAAACCGGTTTCTGGGTGGGTGAAAGATTTTTGGCCAAAAGACCAACATCACATAATGGTAAAGAGAATAACCATCTTTAATGAAGGGTCAAACTACACATAAAAGGTGTCAACGTGGGGATAAAAGGGTCAAAGTCCACTTAAATGTGTATGTACTTTTAATAAATGGAAGTCCTACATAGAAGTGGCATCACAGCACAAGATAGGGTCATAATCATCCTTTAAATTTTAAGGTGTTAAGATCTTCAATAAAGGGTCAAAGTCATCCTTAAAACTTTTAAGTGTCAAGGTAGTCAAAGTCATCCTATAAACTTTAAAGTGTTAAGATAGTCAAAGTCATCCTTTAAACTATAAAGTGTCAAGATAGTCAAAGTCACCCTTTAAACTATAAAGTGTCAATATTGTCAATAAAGGGTCAAAGTCATCCTTTAAACTTTAAAGTGTCAAGCTAGTCAATAGAGGATCAAAGTTAAAATTTAAAGTGTCAAGATCGTCAATAAAGGGTCAAAGTTAAAATTTACAGTGTCAAAATAAGATCGTCAATAAAGGGTCAAAGTCATCCTTTAAACTTTAAAGTGTAAGATCGTCAATAAAGGGTCAAAATCATCCTTTAAACTTTAAAGTGTCAAGATCATCAATAGAGGATTAAAGTTAAAATTTAAAGTGTCAAGATCGTCAATAAAGGGTCAAAGTTAAACTTTTCAGGGTCAAGATCGTCAATACAGTCAAAGTCAAACTTTTCAGGGTCAAGATCGTCAATAAAGTCAAAGTCAAACTTTTCAGGGTCAAGATCGTCAATAAAGGGTTAAAGTTAAACTTTACAGTGTCAAGATAAAATTGTCAATAAAGGGTCAAAGTCATTTAAACTTTAAAATGTCCAGATAGTCAAAGTCATCCTTTGAACTTTAAATTGTCAATATCGCCAATAAAAGGTAAAAATATTCCTCTAAATTTTAAAGTTTCAAGATCGTCAATAAAGGGTCAAAGTTAAACTTCACAGTGTCCAGATCGTCATTAAAGGGTCAAAGTCAAACTTTTCAGGGTCAATATCGTCAATACAGGGTCAAAGTTAAACTTCACAGGGTCCAGATCGTCAATAAAGGGTCAAAGTCAAACTTTCCAGGGTCAAGATCGTCAATACAGGGTCAAAGTCATCTTTTAAACTTTTAAGTGTCAAGATTGTCAATAAAGGGTCAAAGTCATCCTTTAAACTTTAAAGTGTCAAGATAAGATCGTCAAAAAGTCAAAGTCAAACTTTTCAGGGTCAAGATCGTCAATAAAGTCAAAGTCAAACTTTACAGTGTCAAGATCGTCAATAAAGGGTCAAAGTCATCTTTTAAACTTTAAAGTGTCAAGATCGTCAATAAAGGGTCAAAGTCATCCTTTAAACTTTAAAGTGTCAAGATCGTCAATAAAGGTCAAAGTCATCTTTTAAACTTTAAAGTGTCAAGATCGTCAATAAAGGTTCAAAGTCATCTTTTAAACTTTAAAGTGTCAAGATCGTCAATAAAGGGTCAAAGTAACACTTTACAGTGTCAAGATAAGATCGTCAACAAAGGGTCAAAGTCAAACTTTTCAGGGTCATAATCATCAATAAAGGGTCAAAGTCATACATCAAAGTGCCATAATCGTTATTAAAGAGACATAGTGGACTCAAAATATCCTGACCCAAGTTGGGACCGGGCTTTGTAGTTTAAGCCATATTACTGCTCAAACTCCCTAGCCCGGTCCTAATTCCAGGGAAGATCTCTTTATAGATGCAGTGTTGGATGTTACAGTACACCAGTGGCTTCCAAAGGTTCTAAGATTCAAAGAAACCCCATTTTTGGGTAAAAATGCATCCTGGCGTCATTCCCACTGCTTTTTATGTAAATAGTTTGACCGTTTTCCTGCCAATTTTTACAGCCCATGTTTACACAGTTTGGCTCATTTGTTTTGTCTATCCGTGCACCGTAATCCGAGAGGTATTTTCCCAAGTCCGAATGCATCTCTCACCTGCCTTTGTCCGAAAAAGATAGTGATCAAAACGTCCACCACCTGCTCCATTACCCACATTACTCTTGTTATTTCCCTCTTCCGATTATCATCTTTTTTTTAAGTTCCAAAAGTGAAAAAACCCGCTCAAGGCTGAAAGATATCGCCTTAGTCGTTAAACGATTTGTAAAGTCGGATGATGACCTTAAGAAAAGTCGCTTTTATCGGCGAGAACGATCCGTCCCGCTCTCGTGACCACGAAATACACTTTTTTTCGAAAAAAAGAATTCGAACATGGATATCGAGCCAAGAAGACATTGTTCGAAAATCTTCAGCATGTCTTCCCCATTCGAAAATAGATTTCTCCGTTCCCTCCCAACGTCCTCGGACACGCCTCTTCGCCTTCTAATGAATCTCAAGAATTGACTGTGGGAGGAGCATTGGGTACACGCCAAGATTTTCGAGAACAAGCGGAACGTCAAAAAGTTGCAAATTAGCCACCCGTCGAATATCCCACGGAATCCATATTCACGTCCTCTCTATTATACAAAACAAATTTTCACAAACTGGGAACGCAGGTAAATCATGGGTGGCGCTCGTTTATTAATTCGTCCTGCTAAGAAGATACGTTCCCGAATGTGTATCCAAAACGGGGGGAGAGTGCAAGTGTTTGTTTGGAAGCTCATACATAACCATTACTTCATTTCCATTATAACATCACTTGTTTTATGCTTCACTTACTGTTACCCTTCAGGAAAACTTCCAATTTAAAGGATTCTGACAAAAAATCACTTAAACTAATCGTAAATGTCACTACCGATATTGAGTGACAGTCCAGAGATTCGGATTCTCTTGACAAAAGTGCAATTATTAAGGTTATTTATACATTTTAAGTCTTTAAAAAATGAAAAGTTCAAAAATCGCGTGAGGAGAAACGAGCGTCATAAACAACAACTTCTATAATTCGTTAACGAGGAGACATCGGTGAGCGTTTAATTAAATTCACGCAAACTGACAATCGTCCGGTTGTCACGATATGATCTAAACATGTCCCCCTTGTCGGCAATTATATAATTTGTACGTAAAAAATGGGGAGTCCCTTTTCCCCAAAAGTTCGTCCACATATGGACTTTTGAATATTCAAAGATACTTTTTCCCCGAAATTTGGAAAGTTAGGGGAATGGAAAACGAGGTGAAGGGGAAGTTGAGGCACTCAGTTTGCCATTAGGGAGAAGATAGTTGGAGGACATTAACAGTGCGGTATTGTCGAGGCCGACGTATGAAGTGGCTTAACTTATAATGAAGTTATCAATTAGAAGGATCCCTTTCTAGTTTCGAGTTCTATATCGTGACGTCGTCGTGGGGGGGGGATGCGAGTGCCCCCTACACTTTGAGCACTGGCCTGGCTGTTAATTCTAATTAGCGAGCTTAATGAAAATGCATGAGTTTTGATATGAAGTGCTCGGAGAAGGGAAAAGGGAAAGGGGAGGGCTTTGCTTTTGCTGTGGTTTATACACGCTCGGCTGGTGGGGGGAGGGGGGTAGCGCTCCTGACACCGACGGTAATTACAAGAGTGAGAGCGAGGGATGAGAGGCCCACAAGATCCTCTCGACCCCTTCATCCCTAAACAGTCTAACCCTCGTCAACATGTTTACCTCATATAAAATGTCTTCTTTTGCAAAATTAAACCTTTCCTGGGAGAGGAAGGAACATGACACATCTCTTTACCATCACAAATCCTTCTTTTCTCGATCAACGATTCGTTCTAATCTTATGCTAATCTCGATCAAAGATCTCGTTCGAATCCTTAATAGGATCCTTTGTCCATTTTTCAACTTAATTCCTTTATCTAATCTAGTACTTTATCGGAATCCTCTATGTTATCTCCTACTTCCTTTTATCTCATCCCCTACTTCCTTTCGTCTCACCTCCTACTTCCTTTTGTCTCATCTCCTACTTCCTTTCGTCTCATCTCCTACTTCCTTTTGTCTCATCTCCTACTTCCTTTTGTCTCATCTCCCACTTCCTTTGTCTCATCTCCTACTTCCTTTTGTCTCATCTCCCACTTCCTTTTGTCTCATCTCCTACTTCCTTTTGTCTCATCTCCACTACTTTGTCTCATCTCCTACTTCCTTTCGTCTCATCCCCTACTTCCTTTCGTCTCTTCCCCTACTTCCTTTCGTCTCATCCCCTACTTCCTTTTGTCTCATCCCCTACTTCCTTTTGTCTCATCCCCTACTTCCTTTTGTCTCATCTCCTACTTCCTTTTGTCTCATCCCCTACTTCCTTTTGTCTCATCTCCTACTTCCTTTCGTCTCATCCCCTACTTCCTTTTGTCTCATCTCCTACTTCCTTTCGTCTCATCCCCTACTTCCTTTCGTCTCATCCCCTACTTCCTTTCGTCTCATCCCCTACTTCCTTTCGTCTCATCCCCTACTTCCTTTCGTCTCATCCCCTACTTCCTTTCGTCTCATCTCCTACTTCCTTTCGTCTCACCTCCTACTTCCTTTCGTCTCATCCCCTACTTCCTTTCGTCTCATCCCCTACTTCCTTTCGTCTCACCCCCTACTTCCTTTCGTCTCATCTCCTACTTCCTTTTGTTTCGTCTCATCTCCTACTTCCTTTTGTCTCATCTCCTACTTCCTTTTGTCTCACCCCCTACTTCCTTTTGTCTCACCCCCTACTTCCTTTCGTCTCATCTCCTACTTCCTTTTGTTTCGTCTCATCTCCTACTTCCTTTTGTCTCATCTCCTACTTCCTTTCGTCTCATCCCCTACTTCCTTTCGTCTCATCTCCTACTTCCTTTCGTCTCACCCCCTACTTCCTTTCGTCTCATCCCCTACTTCCTTTCGTCTCATCCCCTACTTCCTTTCGTCTCATCCCCTACTTCCTTTCGTCTCATCCCCTACTTCCTTTCGTCTCACCCTACTCTTTGTCCATCCCTCTTCCTTTTGTCTCATCCTACTCCTTTCCTCCTACTTCCTTTCGTCTCATCCCCTACTTCCTTTCGTCTCATCCCCTACTTTCTTTCGTCTCACCTCCTACTTCCTTTCGTCTCACCTCCTACTTCCTTTCGTCTCATCTCCTACTTCCTTTCGTCTCATCTCCTACTTCCTTTTGTCTCATCTCCTACTTCCTTTTGTCTCATCTCTTTGTCAATATGATAAGAAAAAGACGTAAAAATTTCAAGTCGATAGTTTCACAGGGAGCTGAGAAATCACAATGTCCCGGTGGTCAACTAACACTATCGTTTGGCTCTTCCAGGTACGAAAGTTGGGTTTTGAAACAAACAAAAAAAGCCTTTTTTACTCAGATTTTAAAGTTCTTGTGGTATTTTTTAAGAAAAACTACTTACTTGGGCCTCTAGGGAGCCCAGATTTCATGATTCTTGATTTCTTACTGGTTTAAACGGAGATTTTTGCGTTTTTTATTGAGAAAAGTGGTTTTTGTGTAAACTGGTTGTTATTTTTGTTAAAAAATTACAATTTTAGTGTTCAAAAATGGCCGATAGAGAGGAAAAATAGTAGGGAGAGCAATTACCATTGTTCGCTCTGTTGATTACGTCCTCTAATAACAATAGTCGAGTCCGACGACCGGAGGAAGATGGCGGTCCCCACGTCTCACGTGATTTATTCATCCTTCCCTCCCCCGTCACGTAGTCCTTTGACATGCAGAGCCTTAAGGAGTCCTTTTTCTCAATGAAAACGTGAAACCTCAAAAAACGCTCTTCTGACTGTGGGAGAAGCCCTTTAAGGAAGGCATAAATACGATTTTTATCTCGTCCTCGCTCTTCCGGCCCCCTGAAACAAAAAGAAAAACCACTAAAATAAAACACCACAAGATCGATCCAGGGAGAAACGTTTTTTTCAAGTTATGCGAGACGTCTCTGCATTATTCATTGTGCGGAAAGTGATTTTCGTCCAGACAGGGCGTCCATATAATTAGGATTAATTACCATACTTAAAATATGGGTCTAGGTCTAAACAAATTAATGCTGACCGAACAATTATTCTAATCAACTTATCAAAACGACAAACCAAATTAAAGATGTGGGAAAGAAGCATAAAATTAAGTACCTCTTTTTCGCACACGTGTAAGGTCAAGGGAAAACGACGTACATTTTTGTTTACCTCGTTTCAGACCTAAAAATTCACATTTTTGTTATTGAAATCATAAAAAAACATCTTTTGGGAAAATCTTCCTGGTTCGAAAATCAAGATGAAACGTCTAAGGTCATTGCAATGGTCGAAAACGGGTCTAAATAAATACCTATAAGGCTATCAGGAGGAGAATGACGAGGAAGGGAAGGACGTGGAGGACCAGGAAGAGGAGGAGGGCGAGGAGGAGGACTAGGAGGTGGAGGACCAGGAAGAGGAGGAGGACGAGGAGGTGGATATGGAGGACTAGGATGTGGATGTGGATATGGAGGACGAGGAGGTGGAGGTGGATATGGAGGACGAGGAGGTGGAGGTGGATATGGAGGACGAGGAGGTGGAGGTGGATATGGAGGACGAGGAGGTGGAGGTGGATGTGGAGGACGAGGTGGTAAAGGTGGACGAGGACGAGGAGGTGAAGGTGGACGAGGACGAGGAGGTGGAGGTGGACGAGGAAGAGGAGGTGGAGGTGGACGAGGAAGAGGATGTGGACGAGGAAGAGGACTACAACAAGGACGAGGACGAGAAAGAGGAAGAGGAAGTGGACGAGGAAGTGGACGAGGAAATGGACCAGGACGATGAAGGCGAGGAGGAGGACGAGGAGGTGGAGGTGGATATGGAGGACGAGGAGGTGGAGGTTAATATGGAGGACGAGGAGGTGGAGGTTAATATGGAGGACGAGGAGGTGGAGGTGAATATGGAGGACGAGGAGGAAGAGGTAAATATGGAGGACGAGGAGGAAGAGGTGGATGTGGAGGACGAGAAGGCGGAGGTGGATGTGGAGGACGAGGAGGCGGAGGTGGATGTGGAGGACGATGAGGTGGAGGTGGATATGGAGGACGAGGTGGTGGAGGTGGACGAGGAAGAGGACGAGGAAAAGGACAAGGAAAAGGACGAGGAAGAGGACTAATAAAACTACGAGGACTACGAAAAGGACGAGGACGAGAAAGAGGAAGAGGAAGTGGACGAGGAAATGGACCAGGACGATGAAGAAGAGAACAATAATTGAAGTTTACTATAAACAAAACATTTCCAAACAAATCTTGAATAATTGAAAAACCTATATTTTAAGACGTGGGAGGGATTTTTGATTCTAATCTTTAAATTGATGCGTTCGGAGAGGCGTGAGAGTTTCGCTTGTAGGTGGTATCGAGGACCAGCAGCTGGTTACATCGGATTAACCAAGGGGTTGTAAACGGGATCTGTGACGAGCATGCAAATCGAAGGATTAGAACTACAGAACTTTCCGGACTCCCCCCTTATCTCCTTCCAAGTGAACAATTGTAAAAAATTTATACCCTTCAACTCTTATCCAGCTGTCATTTCACCTGTCAGACGGTTTAGGCAATACCAGAAAAAAAGTTTTTGTGCCGAATCTTAGGTCCACCTGTTTTTTTCGTCGGACTTTGGCCCCCAACATCGCGTGATGGCTTAATTAAATGAGAACCATCAATTTGAGCCAAATTAAAGAAAATAGCGTGAGCTCAGAAAGGCATAAAACAATTAATTTTAACAAACTTTGTAATAACGCTATTATTTTAGAACATCAGAAAATTTTTTTCAAAAAATTCTTTTATTTGCGTAGTACCCACCTGCCTTACAATCCTATAATGGTCTCTCTCCATTAAAAATTCCATTAAAGCCATTTTTATCTTAAGTGTAGAGGACAGATGTTAATTTTTATAAAATGTTCTTTATAAAGTTAAAAGTTAAAAAAAGGAAAGAAAAAGCTTGTCCTTTAGATAATGAAATCCGTAAATCAGGTAATCACGGTAGCTCTCCTGGTTTCAAGAAAGATCCCAGCTTAATGACTTGGACTTGTATCAGCCCACGCTTTTCTAAGACCTTAATTACTTAATTACTGAAAGAAGAACCTTACAATCCAAGGATGTTATTTTTTTCTCTTTATTTTTTCTTTTTAAAGAGAAGAGGCCGAGCAGAAAACCCGGTTGTTCAGCCAGAAGGAAACGGTCAATCCTTCACAGTTGAAAAAAGAGAGAGAAAAAAAAATTTCTTCCTCTAAATCTCATTTAAGTGGGCGTCTCTAATGAAATCGAAATTAAATTCAATTGTGGGGTGGTCTTATTACGGGGGGAAGTCGAAGGGGAGATCGCTAAGGTCTACAATGGGAAGAGGAAATTTTAAAATTGCTTCCGGACTGTGAAAAACGCAGGGAAGGGTAGCAGAGGGAGGAACGTTAATAATACGTTTTGAGGGTCGAGAGGACAATGCTGTATCTACATCTAGATGACTCACGATTTCACATATTAAATGTTTAAATTAAAAAATATTCATTAGAATGCAAAATATTTAAGCTTTCTTTCTTAAAAATTTTTTTAAAGCATTCCTTACAAAAAAATTAAGTTGCGCAAAAAAAAATTCTCGAAAATAATACATACAAATGAGAATGTAAATAGAGAGCTTTCAAACACAATTATTTATAATCCAGGCTTGATATTATATCAGATTATGTGGAGGACGAGGTGGCGGTGGAGGTGGAGGTGGAGGAAGATGTGGAGGTGGAGGACGAGGGACTGGAGGACGAGGGACTGGAGGAGGAGGAAGTGGAGGACGAGGAACTGGAGGAGGAGGAAGTGGAGGACGAGGAACTGGAGGAGGAGGAAGTGGAGGACGAGGAACTGGAGGAGGAGGAAGTGGAGGACGAGGAACTGGAGGAGCAGGAGGAGGACGAGGAACTGGAGGAGGACTAGGAGGAGAAGGACGACGAGGAGGACGAGGAGGACGAGGGGGACGAGGACGACGAGGAGGAGGACGAGGACGAGGACGAGGAGGAGGACGAGGACGAGGACGACGTGGACGAGGAGGAGGACGAGGACGAGGACGACGTGGAGGACGATGACGACGTGGAGGACGATGACGACGTGGAGGACGAGGAAGAGGACGAGGAGGTGGAGGTGGATATGGAGGACGAGGAGGTGGATGTGGAGATGGAGGACGAGGATGTGGAGGTGGAGATGGAGGACGAGGATGTGGAGGTGGAGATGGAGGACGAGGATGTGGAGGTGGAGATGGAGGACGAGGAGGTAAAGGTGGAGATGGAGGACGAGGAGGTGGAGGTGGAGATGGAGGACGAGGAGGTGGAGGTGGAGATGGAGGACGAGGAGGTGGAGGTGGAGATGGAGGACGAGGAGGTGGAGATGGAGGACGAGGAGGTGGAGGTGGAGGACGAGGAGGTGGAGGTGGAGATGGAGGACGAGGAGGTGGAGGTGGAGATGGAGGACGAGGAGGTGGAGGTGGAGATGGAGGACGAGGAGGTGGAGGTGGAGGTGGAGGACGAGGAGGTGGAGATGGAGATGGAGGACGAGGAGGTGGAGGTGGAGATGGAGGACGAGGAGGTGGAGATGGAGGACGAGGAGGTGGAGGTGGATATGGAGGACGAGGAGGTGGAGGTGGATATGGAGGACGAGGAGGTGGAGGTGGATATGGAGGACGAGGAGGTGGAGGTGGAGGTGGATATGGAGGACGAGGAGGTGGAGGAGGAAGAGGAAGAGCACAAGAACCACGATGGCCAACAGGACGAGGACGAACAAAAGGAAGAGGAAAAAGACCATAAATTTCAGGAGCAAGAAGAAGTCTACGAGCAAGAAGACGAACCAGAGGACCGTCAAGAGGATCATGACGAGCAAGAAGGCTCAGATAAGTAGATATTTTAAAAACGAGGTTTACAATACAAAGTGTAACTTTACCCGTAATCCAAACCATTCCTCCTTTTACACATTTTATTTTCAAACGCTTCCTTTTTAAGGGAAGACTTAAGAGGAATCGCAAGGGTACGATATTGGAAGGGAGGAGTCCTCGCTTTATGCATAATATATGGCGCTAAGGGAAATGCAGGCTTATGCAAATCTAACGGTGAATAAAGAGTGAGAGAGAGGGACCATCTTGTCCTCTCCCACGCTCGCTTCCAGAGCCTATGTTTGCTCTACCATCACCCATCGCGTATAATACATCAACTTGTTTACAACCCGTTAACCTTTTTATTGTACTTTAAATAAACTTCCGGAAAACATCGAGTTTATAAAAAAAATTTCTTGCGTGCTTAAAAATAATTGAAATTCTTGCATCTGCAGCAATTATACGATTTATAAGACAAAATCGGTATTTCTTTAGATGGAATTGCGTTTATGATAGCGCAGTATTCTTTTTATGGTAAGGGGAATTATCATAAGAGTTTAGAGGCTCACCGTCTAGTGAATAGCCATAATGGGAGCGCGAGAAGTTGAAATTGATCCGGAAATCAAAATATGTGCATCGTCAAGTAGAGGCATTGTCTTTGCGGTGCCCCGCGTCGAAAATTAGAAGGCGTTCATATGTTAATTCAAGGGTTAGGGGAATAATCACCTCACACCTTTCCCGAAACACTTCCTTTCTCATAACAGATTAAGACGAGAGCGAATGGTAATGGAAATCCGAATCAATTACAGGGGCGAGCGTGTTATTGAGACAACAGATAATGATGACGTATGTAAATGAGACGTCCAGGTGGCATTGTCACCAAGAACCAGAGGAGGGGAAGGCGAAGACCCTTAAAAACAATCAAATGCGATTATTCAAATTGAAGCTCTTTGACGTCACCTCTTTATAATTACTTTCAAAATCTCTCTCCACCCCTTGGATTCGAATACTATAAACAAAATTCTGACCTCAAGATTAGGCAAATATACAAAAGATTAATAAATATGCTGATTAGCTATCAATTTTGTTCGTTGGACCTAATAATTTAATTATTTCTTGAGAAGCAAAACTTTACCAAGAGGGGAGAAATTTTTCACTCGAAAAAAGCGTAGTATCAGCAAATTGTACAATGAGACAATCTGGGCTCGGTCAGATTTTTAGTTCCTCTTCAGTAGCCTCTAAGATAACTGCAATATTACCCCTCCCCAGATTTAAAAACTTAAAAACAGGTTTTAGCTCTTATTCTACATTATAGCACTTTGAACAGGGTTCAAATCTGTATAAAAATATTTCAAAATCCAAAAGAAAATAGACAAAAAATTCAGCTTTCTAGCCCTGTAAGGGTGGGTCTGAAAATGTCCAAGTAAGCCTTACCAGAGGTTCCCAAATTTTATTTCAGTGCGCCCTCTTTTAACAAATTAAAACCTTTGCACCTTTTGAATTTTAATTTTAAGGTTTATGAAGAAAATTAATTGGGGTTTCAAAAATGTAGATTTTGAGGTTATTGACAAAATAAATTGCACTTAAAACGCAGATTCTGAGGTTTTTTGACGAAAAATTGGCTCCTAAAACCATAATTTTGAGGTTTTTGACAAAAAGAAAAAAAAATTGGCTCTTTGAAGTTGACTTAGAGGTTTTTGACAAAATTTTGGCTCTTAAAACCTTGATTTTGAGATCTTTGACGAAAAAAGGCTCTTAAAACTTTGATTCTGAGGTTTTTGGAGGAAAATTGGGCTTTAAAAATGTTGATTTTAAGCTTTTTGACGAAGATTTGGCCCTTGAAACCTTGATTTTGAGGTTTTTGACAAAAAAAATGACTCTTAAAACTATGATTTTGAGGTTTCTGGACGAAGATTGGGCTTTGAAAATGTAGATTTTGAGGTTTTTGACGGAAATTTGGCTCTTGAAACCTTGATTTTGAGGTTTTTGACGAAAAATGTCTCTTAAAACTTTGATTTTGAGGTTTTTCGACGAAAATTGGGCTTAACAATTATTGTTGATTTTGAGGTTTTTGACGAAAATTAGGCTCTTAAAACCTTGATTTT
>JAGWEN010000722.1:27733-60382 GCA_018703685.1 Orius laevigatus
AAAAAATCTCATCAGAAAAAAGTCACTAATGCACGTTTCTAATGGTTTTAGGGTTTTGACTATCGGGTCAAAATCTAGGCAATAAGGAAAGGCAATAAAATTTAGATTATTATTACCTGAGGAGAAAGAATCGTCTTTTTTCTGGTCATTCTGAAACATAAGAAAATTCGTTATTTGAAGGTTTTGATAAAAATATATTTCTTTGGCAAAGGTTCCCCCTTTTGAAGCACAATAGAAAAGAAAATTCGAGATAAAGAAGGGAAGGGAAAAAAAAAGTGATTGGGAGAGCGAGAGATAGGCGACGTCAGGGAAAACCCTGGTTGAGGGAACTTCGTTTTGAAAAGGGTGGTGTGGAAGAGCGGGGGTGGAGGCTTGGCAACGCTCTCTGTTGACACAACACTCCATTGATTCCCTACCAACATGGCTCCTGGTATCATACATCCTTCTCAGCCTAAATAAATAACGATCGGAATCCACAACTGGGGGGAAAAATCGTCGATTTTTATAAAGGCGTTGACTTAAAATGTGTGTTAGTGGACGTTGACACATAAACCTACGGAATAATAATACGGTATTTGGGCATACGCCTTGCATATAAAGGATTTTCCCTGAAAGGGGAGGGACGTAAGGGGGGTGGCGGTAAAACCCCGTAACCGCTGCCACCAAAGCGCAAGTCTACCATTCGGACCCGCAACACAACATCAATTGACCGCCAATACTTTTAAGTCAATATAAAAAAATGTAAAGAGTCATCCAAATATGAAGAAAAAATAATAAAATAAAATCATAAAACTAAAACATTTTGGCGCCCGAACAGCATCTACCATAAAAAATTTGCTAAAACTTGAGAGCGGACAGCCAAAAAACGTGATTTCCTATTGTTGGATACAAATTGATACAGATCGCAATTTTTATCTCTGGTGACGATGCATCCCCCCGGTTCGGTTTGTCCTTCTACTCCTCTAAAAAGGGACAAACGTGGCCAAATCTAGTTTAGTAAACAATGAGTCTGAAAGTGAGTCATGTGGCGGTAGTACAATGGTGTAGGGGTGGGCTCATGAAACATTCATGAAGATGCAAAGTAACCCCCCCGCACGGCCCCCTTGGCCACCACCGTTGGCAACCCCCCTTCGCCCTAACGCGGGTCCCCTTAAAGCGGAACACCCGATCTACTGACCACCTACAACTTATACACCAAAAATTAATAATAACCAAAATATATGTTAAAATAGTTTAAACTATAGTTATTATTGTAGTTCTATCTACAATAATGATTCGTTTTTATTTATAAACTGAAGGAAATGTGAATAATATAAATGAAAATGGGTAATAAAGATAGGGGGTTCCTCAAGGAGAAGTTCTGGTTCCGGTATAGGTTATAGTTGGCGATCTATTAGCTTTAAAGTTGTCGTCATAGTATGAAGAGGGACGTTACGACGGTTGGAAATATATTAATTACATGATGACGTCAGGAAGGAAGAAAGAGAGGGTAGGGAGGGGTTTCCCTGTGTTTTGGGTGGCGGGGGTGGAATGGAATCAGGGCGGCGACGCGGCCCCCAACATGGCTAATGGCCCTCATATCGATTCTTCAGCCGCCCCCGACCCCCCGGGCATCTCTCGCTCTCTCTTCGCAAACCTCCCCTTTCCAACCACTCCTTCAACACCCCCTTCTCACCCTCTCTATCTCTCTTTCTCTCTTATGCAAATCACAATGGCGACCCCTAACACAACACACACCACCTCAAGGCCCTTCTTCACTTTCACCCACATACAATACTTTTACTTTGAATATATCAAAAAGTTCTCACGTTTTGTCTCACGACTCCTGGGAGTCCAAAACGTCTTCAAATTTAATAAACATTGACAAAATATTAAACATTTTACTTTTTTTTTTAAAAAACAAACGTATTCCTCAGGGAGTTTATATAAGACCAATGCTATCCCTAATCTAAATAAAATCTTAAAAAAAGGGGTCAGGAATTTTCAATAGTCTTTTTGCTGACTTAATAAAAAACAAATAGACTCAGCGACCGTGGTGGGAGGAGAAGAGAGAAAAAAAAGGTTGTAGTGTAAAAATGCAAATGAAGGGCGGAGGGAGGCTACACTCTACAGTGTTATTTTTACGGTCAATTACAGCCGTGTGGCCGGGGATCGATTTAATGGGCCGAACATGTCTGCGGCGGTGCTCCTCTTCGAAAACCCCCTCTGGCCAAAAAGAAAAGGATATCATTGATTCCAAGAGGAAAAAAAGGTCTCGAGCTAAAGAAACAGGAGATTACCAGAAGAGTTGGAGTTCAATCCTACTTCTCCATTTCAAACGATGTGGAAGTATACTATGAACACATCCTGAAGAATCCACCAGGCATCAGGCATTGGGCTACTGCACACCAGAGTGCATAGTATACATCCGACATGCTAATGGATCCCAATTTGAAGGGAGTTATTATAACTTAGAAGTGCGAGATGCCTTCAGTTGAGGGACCAATGATAGTATCTTCGGACCATAGTTTGATAGTAGTATGTGCTGGAGGAGCCCGATATGAACCACTGTATGCTGGACAACATCTTTAGTGCAGGCTGAATCTACCAACTGTCTTGGGCTATCACTGCACAGTCACACGTAGTCGGCATGTCCTGAGGTGAGAATTTGAGGGACCACTTTCTTTGGAGTTGGATGCTGTGCAGGCTATGCCCAAATCATATGAAACAGATCAATGTGGTAGACCGCTGCAACCTCTGAGCTGAAGAATGCACCGACTGCCTTTTGGATATAGCACACTGGAGAGCTCTGCGAGTATGGTGCGTACACGTCAAAACGTACCAGTTGACCGGGAAGTTCTTGTGCTTATACACAGCAGCAGTTCGACAGAGGAACCAATGTCGATAGCTAAGGACCACAATCAGAAGTATGCTATAGTGCAGGCTGAGCCCAAAATCGTATAAAACATACCACAACCACTGGACCTGAAGAATCTGGTGACTGTCTTTGGGCTATCACACACTGCAGCGTTCTACCAACTCGGTGAGGTGCGTGCACGTGCGACATACGCCTTGGTCCCAATTTTCAAGGGATTTTGTCTCACTTGACGTAAAACTAGCATAATCTTATTGAGCGTATACACAGTCACACATATTCAAACTTTGGTGACCAATAAAGCAAACGGTCTTCTAATGCACCAACTAAATTAGGTTCGAAAAAAACAATAGTGATTTAGTTTAGCGTGCTTAATGGGGCTACTTTTCCAGATTTTAGTGTTAAGATTCTTTCTAATCTTTTCCTTCCACGCGAACTCGCCGTCGTCGAAAAAAACTTCGATTTCATAAAAAAGGGATTAGAGTCATTGCTCCCAAATGAACGTTTTTATGTTGATCCTGATTTAAGAGAGGCAATATATATCTCAATTAGAACGCTTCTAATTCCGTAATGGGACGGGACGGATTGTCCTTTGCTGGGGCGAGCGGATGGGGGGTTTCCGCAAAAGGGAAGAGGAGAGGACAATGGACGCCCATTGTCTCTTCCACGCTGCTTCCTGTCCGACGACGCGTAGAATCACAAACCAAACGTTGATTGATAACCAAACCCGACTCTTTTACCATCCTCCGTTTCCGCCCATGATTTGCGACGTTTTAAATAATAAAAAAAGAACCTTCCCTTTTCAGGATGTCAAGATGGCCGACGGAGGGAAAAAAAAATCAAGAATCCAGTCCCTTCTTTTTTTGTACCTTGCTGTAAATCACGCATTGTATAACATTCCTTTCCATCATATAAATCAAAAAGATTCTGTTAATTACTAATTAAAAAGAGATCCGTGAAAGCTTGTTTATCCTTAGGATTAGGAAACAATACCGTTGGCTTTTAATAGGGCAGCTGAGTTGAGAATCGGAAGACATTTAAATGATATTTGCATAGGGAAAATAGGGAGAGGAGGGATTGCTTCCTTTTAATAAAGCAGCAATAAAGTCTAGCGTGGCTCATCCGATAGTTTAATCAGAGTCGATAGGGTGAGGACGGGGGAGGATGAAAGGGGTGTCGGATGAAGGATCCTGATATATGAAGCGGGTGTAAAACCCCTTCACACTTTCGATGTAGTTTAGCGACAGTCCATTGACTGCTACGCTTAGGGGAGTCGAGCCCTCAACGCTTATATTTGTCAAGTCACTAACACTTCGTTTAATGTTTACTTTTACTCACATTTCAAATTCATTGAGAGCAATAAAGTCAAAATACAAACTAAAACGGGCTACTCGACCGTAAAGTACCACCCTTGAGCTAATAACTGCAGTCAACATAAATAAAGAATATCATGGGAACAATCACTGCTCCTTGAGGTACACCGGTTTAGGCGATTTTTTTGGAAGATACCCTTTTGCCCAATGAATTTTTTTTTATTCCATTGGGTGTTAAAAACAAGTGGACGAGAAAAAAAAAGTTGCTATGAATTATGGATTAATAGACTGCCTCCGGCGGTCCATGTGCTGTCAGCCGAGTGGTTTCTCTTGATTTAAAAATTGACAACTGGATTACTTCGATTTTTTATCCCCCACCTATGATTTATTTAATAAAAATTGTTTAAATTAAAGTCCCCCCCTTTTTTTCCTTAGGAGAGAAAGGGGGAGATTAAAGGATGATCCCGGAGTGTTAAGTTAGTGAATTCATGCCAAGTGGTTTTGGGTAGAGCTTGGAAATCACCGGGTCCCTTGTCTTCCCCGGCTTGTCTGTCAGCCTATCGATTAGTTTGCTATCAGCCTCATGCATATTCAGGAGGCGGCAACGGGGAGAGAGATAGATGTATATATATATAGAGGGGGCCTAAGGAGTCTGGGTAAAATATGTCAACACAAATACTCTAAATCACCAAATATTTAAAACTATAGGTTTACTGGTCTAATAATGAATGCCATGGGGTAACACTATTGAAACCTCCAGGAAGTTCTGATCTTTGTGTGTCATTGATTGTGCTTGAGATTTTGGTGCTGGAACGATTAGCACGTTAAGATCTTGTATATCTTGAGCATTAACAGTACGAAAATGATGCATAACTTTTAAGAAATTGATAATTGGACGGGTAGAAAGAATATTGTTTCCGTATCTCATAGATCAAAAAGAATCCATTCACACCTGTCTATGAATACGAATGCAAACGCCCATACATCACTCCCCTTAATTGGACAAGTGGTGATAATCTCGCGAGGATTTTTCATTTCGATCCCCGAAAGGCGGCAAAGAGATGGGGAAGAGAAAAATTTCATCAATTAACCCCTTTTCGTCCAACTATTTCCATTAAGGGACAACTGTAGGAGTCACTCCTTGAGAATTCTTTATTAAGGTCTATTGTCAAACCCCCTTTCGGAAATTGAGGGCGGGGAAAAATATATGAAATATGATGGACTAATTCCCCTGTCCCCTTTATGATACAGATCTTCACAAAAAAAGGTTCCTGAAATGAAGAAAAATGTTGAACAAAGTGTAGGTTAAGCGTCGCCAATTGTGCGGGATGTCACCAGCCGGCTGTTCTTTCGGGTACGCCCTGAGGGCGAAATAGCCCCGGGGCAACAAGTTCATCTGTCCCGTCACCCCTGGAAGGGGCCCTAATTGGCTCACTCGAACCAATTCGAAGCACTCAACCCAATCTGGCGCTCTTCAAAGCCGCCCCATAACGCTCCTACGATTCGTCAAGCACACCGTGAGGATTAACGATTTAATTCAGAATAAAA
Organism: Orius laevigatus; assembly: GCA_018703685.1. Classification (NCBI taxonomy): domain Eukaryota; kingdom Metazoa; phylum Arthropoda; class Insecta; order Hemiptera; family Anthocoridae; genus Orius; species Orius laevigatus. The sequence goes on from JAGWEN010000722.1 coordinate 33,449, forward strand.
AGGTAATGAAGAGAATAAAATCGGATTTCTCTATGCTAAGGGCACGGTAAACCTAATGACCGTTGGGGCAAACCAATCATCCGGGTCTGAAAGATCTACCTAAAAATGGTAATAGAGGCTTATTCAACCGTATAAGTATACGGTATGAGGTATGCGGTTATGCGGTATGCGGCATGCGGTATGCGGTTTGCGGTATGTGGTATGCAGTATGTGGCATAGATTTTGGCCAAGGTAGGGATGGCCCTGCAGCAACAGCAGACCCGATGGCCTCTCAAAATCAAAGCAAATCGTGGTGATAGCTGAAGAAAAAATGAACAATTTAAAATCTAAATTAATGGAATAAAAGGAAAACATGAATTTTTAAAATATTTTTAATGGAATCGTATCAAGGGGGATAATTAGATAAAAAGCAATTAAAAATATATATCAAAACTCGTCGAGACAGATTCTATTTACTTAGCTATGTCTGGTATTCGTGTGATCATAAATATTCTCCCCACCCATAAGAATTATGATTTTTTTTTTGTTTTGACTCTTTCGATTGAACGTCGGGGTTGAAAAGGCGTGGCCAATTAATAGACGAAGGGCCCCCGGAGTCCCAAGGGTCTTCCTATCAATTATAGCGCCTCCGCGTTCAAAATTCCGATTAAAATTTCAGGGGTAACGCATTAGCTCGACGGTTCCGCTTTCCCCTTTTGCGTTTGTAGTTCGGGAACCCTGGGGATAGAGGGGGCAATCCCCGGGGAATTTAACTCACTTAAAGCTTTCGAACCAATTGTCGCACTTTAGGCGTTAAAATTTTTTTTGAGCGGATCGATCGTCCCATATGCGTCCCATGCCATTTCCTACTTCAAACAAAATTTAAACAATTTTTTTGTGTTAATTCAACCCCTCGAGAATTGACGATTTGTAACTTAAGAAGGATAATTTGGATGCAGCGCCTAAAAGGTAAGAATTAGGCCTTCTGGGTTTCTAAGAGAAAGACTCTTTTGGGAGTTGTAAGAAAATTAAACTTTAACATTCAACCAGCTAGGTGCAATAGATTTCACCAAATGGTCCAGAAGGCTCCATACCTGAGCATATGGGAAGGCACAGACGGGGTTCCCTTTTTATCCTCCCCTCGGCGTATCCGTGGTGATTAGCCACCCCTACGACCGCCGGGGGGTGGCATTGTTGCGTTTTTATTTCCGGCCCCGTTCCGTCACTATTAAATACACGTTAGACTGACAGGTTCTGTCTCTCTAATGAAAATCTAACGTTAAAGTCTGAATTCCATCTCGAGTTCGGATTAAAATCTCGTTAGTAGAACAACCCATACGATCCTATCATGCTAAAATCGATATTTTAATAACAACTCAATCTAAGATATGTCAATCATGGTTGAGACTGCACAACGAATGAAAAACTCGCTGGAGAAGATAAGAAATCTGATGAACTGGCTGGCTGTAGAGTTTTGGGTGATAGCGTTGATGAGAGACTGGAGACTGCTGAGAGTTGCTTCTACAGAGATGTCATGACGGAGGCTCGAGATTGACTGACTGAATGCTACTGCAGTCAGATGGGTGATGGCGTTGATGGGAGACTGGATACTACTGACAATGAGATGCTGAGAGTTGCTTCTATGGAGATGTCATGACAGAAGGCTCAAGATAAACTGACTGACTGCCGCTGCAGATGCTGATTCCTTTGTGCTCCAGAATGGCCTGGAAACTTGGTCCAGACTGAATGTTCATTTGGGTCCAGAAGCTTCCAGTCAGCTCTGGAACATTCCTGATGGGTCCAAACGTTGGTCCCATGCTTAGACCACACTTTATGGTTGGATGTTGTGCCGGATGAGCTTGCTGAATATGAAAGAGTTCAATGTGACCACGCTGACCACGCTGAAGAACCAGTCCTCTCAGCAGTCCGAGATATAGGCATTGTAGTTGATGCCACAATGTGCTATAGCAATACCTTGGAGGGCTCATCCATCACCCTACCATTATGCCAGTTACCAGGCCTATTAGGAGCCAAAAAGACACCCCAACTAGGAGGCACTCTCTTGACTACAACGCTTATCCACCCCATTCTTCCCATAGGTACATCTTTCTTGACAAATAGTCAAATAGCAGGCAATAGCCTTGGGACCTCTGCAATAAGAGTCCATTACCACTGTGCCATCAACTGAGGAGGCCCATGAGTTGGGTACAACACAATGGAGATATCGCCATGTCCCCTAAATCACTTTTGAAAGATTCAACGACCCTAAAAGAGAACGACCGTCACATTCAACAAAAACCATGAAGACCAAGGAAGTCGAATTTGTAGCATGGTGATGAATACATGATTTTGATCCTTAAACAACAAAAAAGTCAATTTTTTACCATTACAAAACCGATTCTTTTCCCAAAGTCGACTTGAAAAGGGATTTCAGTAAAACGGAGCTCATTGTCCCACCTTTGTCCGGTCCCGCCGCCACAAAGAACTGAACCTTTAATTAGTCTTACTTGTGAAGTTGGAGATTTAGAAGAAAAAATTGTTCAATGGCGTTTTTGAATTGAGTTGGGGGAGATGAAAGGTGATTTATCTCCTCCCCTTGTAATGAATTGAGAGAGGTGTTTGGAAAATCATAAAGTGCTCTCTAATGAGTAATACTGATTAGTTGGGAAAGATAAGAGGGATGTGTTAAATCAGTTAGACTTGTAGAGAGGAGTCTAAAACCGAAACGACACGAGTTCATTCCTTATCTGAAATGAGATCTGTCTCACACCCTGGCCTAATGCAAGATTATCTTTCGGATGATCCTGGGAGGGGTGAAAATTTAAAACGGGCGTCCCTTTGGGAGAGAGGCGATGGGGATTAGTGCGTTAGTCTAAACTCGCCGCAAAGGCTTCGAAGCCCCCCGAAGCCGTCCCTCTGATGTACGAAATTTCATTTGCCCTCCTCTGCTTTTTAACGTGAAGGGACGCGTCGGGGGGCACACGAGGGGGAGAGGACCTCCCATCTGCCCTGATTAGGTGGATCCCTTTGAAGTGGCCCAAGGCTCGTTAACCACCAATATGCAAAGTGTCCGACCCTGCATTGCCTAGATTGCCTCGTAATAGACTTGACAGAGGTGTCAATCCTCTTTGCTACGCTCTCGCACCTTCAACAACTTCACTCCCCCTTTTCCATCCTTTACACCCTTTTCAAAACATCCCAATCATTAAACCGAATTTTCCTACTTTTCGCTGCAGAACGAGTTATCAAAACTCGGCACAAAAGGATGCAGAAAGTTTTGGCACATTGAAGGCCCTTTAATTAGTGATGTTTCTGAGGTTTTGGCTGCTGAAAGTGTGAACGTTCTCTGTATGCTCTGGTGGTGTCCCTTTTGATAGCGGAACACGAGTTGGGTGGTTTAATTGACGGTTGTACGAGTTATCTGCGGTTTCTGCGGTTTTCGGTATCCCCATGAAATTCCATCTAATGAAACTTCGGGGTTTAAAAGGCATCCCTCCGGAACGGTCCCAGATGCAGCTAATCCTCCCCGCTAATCAACACCCCATGATTCATCTTCACAAACCCCTTTCTCCGTCAATGCAAATTCGACGATTACCGACCCCTCTCCTCACTTCATTTATTTGCCTTAGCGAAGTCTATCTCGAGCCGCAGACCCGAAGGGAAGGAATAATTGCGAACAAATTTTACCCGCACTTTACAGACTAATAAACGCCTCAAAACGTCCATTTGTTACAAGAAACAACCAATCCTTGCCAATACAGAAACCAATTTATTACTTTCGCCGATATGTCAGGGGGAAAATTACTACCCAACTTAATTCCGCTGTACAAATCACTACCCAAGATGAGAAATATTTCTGCCCGGAAAATAGCCATTTATAATTATTTAATAAATCTCGCGTTTCCATCAATCTTTGCGAGATTTCAATTACTGCAAACTGTTGCAAAATAGCATCCTGAGAAAAGTGACGTCGATGTGCTAGGCCCCAATATTGGAGGAGAAGAAGATTTGGGCACATGAAGGCACAGAATGTACCCAATTGACCTGCCAACTTAACTTGATCCAATTCTACATGATAGCCTATAGTGGAACCAACTTGACAAGAATGCCCAATCTTGATGCCAATGTACGTAGGACCACATGGTACGCATTGTGCGTGATTTTACGCATTTTGAAACACTTTTACGCAACAAGCAGTAACCATGCGTACTGCCCTTCCTGGGAAGACAAAAGTCCACAGAGAAAATCAAGAAAGATTTTGGGCTCTTTTTGACGTGAGAAGGTCCTTTTTAGCCAGATTTCGATCCTTGTTTTGACAAGAAAAGAGCCATTATGGAGATATTTCGTAAATTTTTCGAAAAGAAAGACACTATTCAGCCACATTTTGACCCTTTCTGACAAAAAAGACACTTGACAGACTGAATTTTGACCCTTTTTGACAAGAAAAAACTCATTTCAGCCTAACTTTGAACCCTTTATGACGAGGGAAGACCGTTTTCAGCAACATTTTGACCCTTTTTTGTCAAGAAAAGACTTTTTTCAGCCACATTTTGATCTTTTATTTAATTTTTTTTTTTTACATGAAAAGACTTTTTTGGCCATATTTGGACCTTTTCTGACAAACAAGACACTTTATAGACAGATTTTGACCCTTTGTGATATGGAAAGACCTTTCAGCCAGATTTTGACCCTTTATGACAAGGAAAGAACCTTTCGAGCTCATTTTGACCCCTTTTTTCGACAAGAAAAGACTTTGGAAGCCACATTTTGACCTATTTTTAAAAAAAACCAAGAAATGACTTTTTAGCCACATTTGGACCCTATCTGACAAAAAAGACACTTTATATACAGATTTCGACCCTTTTGACTAGAACATACCCTTTTCAGCAGGATTTTTGACCCTATTTGACAAGGAAAGACCCTTTTCAGCCTCATTTTGACCCTTTTAAACAAGAAAATACTTTTTTACCCAAATTTGGACCCTTTCTTACAAAAAAGACACTTTACAGACAGATTTTGACCCTTTTTGACTAGAAAATACCCTTTTCAGCCAAATTTTGACTCTTTATGACAAGGAAAGACCCTTTTCAGCCAGATTTTGACCCTTTCAGACAAGGAAAGACCCTTTTCAGTCTGATTTTGACCCATTTCGACAAAAACAGCCCCTCTTCAGCCACGTAGGCTCACTCGGGATCCAACTTTTCTCTACGGAAATATACTTTAAAGCCTTAAAAAGTACCCCATTTGAAGAAAAATGTGAATATTCATCTTACCAGATACAAGAATTCTGATACCCTTCAAGTTACGGCTTTTTAAGTATCAGAAACAAAAGTTATTAAATTACAAAACGTTTCGCTTTAGGTAGTGTGTTTCTGCTATAATAACACTCGTGTGAGAGGGTTGTATTGGACTGTGTTGCGGTTTCCTTGTCTCAGCGATATTGCCTTGTAAGGGTTGCCTCGGTGATGAGACCATGTCCCGGTTACCCGCAACCGCCAAACACGTATTAAACGCCTAAATTCACTTCGACAAAAAAAAATAATATACATTTCGTAATTTCTTAGCAATAGTTTTCATCTATAAAAGGTAAAGCAAGTAATAAACCCGTTTCTGTTCCCATTACTCTGTTATTCAGGACACCATAAGGATTATGGTCACGGAATATTGCACAAGAAGGGATTTTTCATGATTGGAAGTTGAAATTTGGTAAAGTTGGCGACTGGGAATTGTAACATGGAGGGAATCGAAGTTGATATTGTGAGCAGAGGCTGATTGAAGTTTGAACACGAGTTGAAAAAACAAAATCACCGCTAATTGTCTCACCCGAAACTCATCCCTGGCGGCCTATTATTTCGACCTCGAAACTTTTATTTTGAAAAACCGTTTAAATTGGATTTCACACATTTTCAAGGATTATTGGGAGCCATCACACTGGTTTTTAAGCCTCAGCGATGATTTCTGATGATAGCATGAAGTTCCAGATGGATTCTAAAAAATGAAGTCTATCAAACAATAAGTACTCTTCAATCTTCACTTTTAGATACAAAACAGTTTATATTTTTTAAGTATCAGAGACTGCTATTTTAAGTACAAGATCGAAATAATTGAAGTATTGGACACAAAAAGGATGATAAAATCAAAGTATCAGAGACAAAGGGCTGCTATTTTAAGTATCAGATCTAAATAATTGAAGAATTAAACACAAAAAGGATGATAAAATCTAAGTATCAGAGACAAAGGGCTGCTTTTTTAAGTATCAGATCCAAATAATTGAAGAATTAGACACAAAAAGGATGATAAAATCAAAGTATCAGAGACAAAGGGCTGCTATTTTAAGTATCAGATCCAAATAATTGAAGAATTAGACACAAAAAGGATGAATAAATCTAAGTATCAGAGACAAAGGGCTGCTATTTTAAGTATTAGATCCAAATAATTGAAGAATTAGACACAAAAAGGATGATAAAATCAAAGTATCAGAGACAAAGGGCTGCTATTTCAAGTATTAGATCCAAATAATTGAAGAATTAGACACAAAAAGGATGATAAAATCAAAGTATCAGAGACAAAGGGCTGCTATTTCAAGTATTAGATCCAAATAATTGAAGAATTAGACACAAAAAGGATGATAAAATCTAAGTATCAGTGACATAGGGCTGCTATTTTAAGTATCAGATCCAAATAATTGAAGAATTAAACACAAAAAGGATGATAAAATCTAAGTATCAGAGACAAAGGGCTGCTATTTTAAGTATCAGATCCAAATATTGGATGCCAAAAAGGATGATAAAATCAGTATCAGAGACAAGGGCTGCTATTTCAGTATAGATCCAAATTATTGAAGAATTAGACACAAAAAGGATGATAAAATCAAAGTATCAGAGACAAAGGGCTGCTATTTCAAGTATTAGATCCAAATAATTATTGAAGAATTAGACACAAAAAGGATGATAAAATCAAAGTATAAGAGACAAAGGGCTGCTATTTTAAGTATAGATCCAAATAATTGAAGAATTAGACACAAAAGGATGATAAATCAAAGTATCAGAGACAAAGGGCTGCTATTTCAAGTATTAGATCCAAATAATTGAAGAATTAGACACAAAAAGGATGATAAAATCAAAGTATCAGAGACAAAGGGCTGCTATTTCAAGTATTAGATCCAATAATTGAAGAATTAGACACAAAAAGGATGATAAAATCAAGTATCAGAGACAAAGGCTGACTATTTTAAGTATCAGATCCAAATAATTGAAGAATTAGACACAAAAAGGATGATAAAATCTAAGTATCAGAGACAAAGGGCTGCTATTTTAAGTATTAGATCCAAATAATTGAAGAATTAGACACAAAAAGGATGATAAAATCAAAGTATCAGAGACAAAGGGCTGCTATTTTAAGTATTAGATCCAAATAATTGAAGAATTAGACACAAAAAGGATGATAAAATCCAAGTATCAGAGACAAAGGGCTGCTATTTTAAGTATCAGATCCAAATAATTGAAGAATTAGACACAAAAAGGATGATAAAATCTAAGTATCAGTGACATAGGGCTGCTATTTTAAGTATTAGAACCAAATAATTGAAGTATCAAGCACAAAAAGGATGAAAAAATCCAAGTATCAGAGACAAAGGGCTGCTATTTTAAGTATCAGATCCAAATAATTGAAGTATTAGACACAAAAAGGATGATAAAATCAAAGTATCAGAGACAAAGGGTTGCTATTTTAAGTATTAGATCCTAATAATTGAAGTATTAGACCCAAAAAGGTTAATAAAATCTAAGTATCATCTAAAAACGTTTGAAAATTCGAATATTTTGGTTATTTAAACAACCAGGTTTTCCTGTAACTCTATTTTTCTTTGAAAGCGATGATTTTTTCTTCAGACTTTTTCATGATCTTGTGTTTTTGCGGGTTTGTTGTGGTGTTTAGGGGCGAGATGGAGTGAGTGGGGAAGCGGGGGGGTGTTTAGCATTCTGTAGTCGCCCTCTCGTGTATTGATTCTACCCCTCCTTGGGGCAACCCTTATACACCACTCTGTATACACCTTGGCCACCCCCTTACCTTCCCAAACAAAACATATCTCAAAGTTCTTAATTTCCTCGATCGTCAAAAAAAGGATCCAATTAAGAGGCGAGAAAAAGACGCCGTAAACTCTCATAAAATGAATTATCGCGCTACATTATTGTCAGACGATAAATAACAAGTCGGCTAATGACATAAAATAAACCTTTCCGAGGTTCGAAAGTCGCACAAACGATGACTTGTACGATTTAAATATATTTACATAAGTGAACACAATGAAATACGCATTAGTCATCAACAAATCATACAAACGAGACGATTATGGGGAGTCTTCGTATTCGTCAATACCCTTTATCCTGACATTTTAGTGAAATAACGAGCAATTATGATGGGAAGACAATGGGGTTGTTTTGTAAGTCGGTGGGGCCGGACGCGACGCCCACAACCTTCGAGAAATGCCAAGGCTGTCAAAACTATTATCCGCATTCTTACTATAGGACGAGATACCCGTCTTACCTGCCAAAAATGTGGGAATCGATTCAACCTGATTTATGCCTTCCTCCCTTACACTTCGTACCTATAAGTCATACCTAATTGACCATTTTCCGCCTTATCTCCACTAGAGCAATAAGCGATTTATGGTTTCTTCCGCTTGTGAACAGTCACAGTGGTGTAAATTTACTGATTTTTTTGGCCAAAGAGGATCTCGCTAATTTGGGGTCGTGTACAAAGGGTGAAAAATCAAGTCATGAAAATAAAATTCATAATGAAGGGGTCAAAGGTCACCATTATATCCGTCAATAAAGACCCAAAAATTCATCTGCAATCCATCTTAATCGTCAATAATGGGTCAAAATATACCATATTCGTCAATAAAGAACCAAAAGCTCATAATAAATCCGTCTTTCTCGTATAATGGTTCGTTTTTCGTCAATAAAATGGTCAAAGGTCAATTTGAATCCTTCTTTTACGTCATTAAAGACCCCAAAGGTCATAATAAATCTATCTTTCTCGTCAATAATGGGTCAAAATACACCTTTTCCGTCAATAATAGGGTCAAAGGTCACCTAGAATCCTTCTTTTACGTCATTAAAGACCCAAAAGTTCATAATAAATCCATCTTTCTCGTCAATAATGGGTCAAAATAAACCTTTTTCATTAATAAAAGGGTCAAAGGTCACCTCGACTTCTTCTTTTACGTCATTAAAGACCCAAAAGTTCATAATAAATCTATCTTTATCGTCAATAATGGGTCACAATACATTTCTTCGTCAATGAAAGGGTCAAAGGTCATCTCCAATCCTTCTTTTTCGTCAATAAAGACCCAAAAGCTCATAATAAATCCATCTTTCTCGTCAATAATGGGTCAAAATAAACCTTTTTCATTAAAAAAAGGGTCAAAGGTCACCTCGACTTCTTCTTTTACGTCATTAAAGAACCAAAAGTTCTTAATAAATCCATCTTTCTCGTCAATAATGGGTCAAAATACACCTTTTCCGTCAATGAAAGGGTCAAAGGTCATCTCCAATGCTTCTTTTTCGTCAATAAAGACCCAAAAGCTCATAATAAATCCATCTTTCTCGTCAAAAATGGGTCAAAATAAACCTTTTTCGTTAATAAAAGGGTCAAAGGTCACCTCGAATCCTTCTTTTACGTCACTAAAGACCCAAAAGTTGTTAGTAAATCCATCTTTCTCGTCAATAATGGGTCAAAATATACCTTTTCCGTCAATAAAAGAGTCAAGGGTCACCTCGAATCCTTCTTTTACGTCATTAAACACCCAAAAGTTCTTAATAAATCCATCTTTCTCGTCAATAATGGGTCAAAATACACCTTTTTCGTCAATGAAAGGGTCGTCTCCAATCCTTCTTTTTCGTCAATAAAGACCCCAAAGGTCATCATAAATCTATATTTCTCGTCAATAATGGGTAAAAATACACTAAAACACAAATCTTTCGTCAATAATGGGGTCAAAGGTCACCTCAAATCATTCTTTCTCATCAATAAATTCCAAAAGATTTGAAATCAACCTTCCTCGTCAGTGATGGGTCAAAATACTCTTGAAATCCACCTTTTCCGTCAATAAAGGGGTCAAATGTCACTGCAAATCCTTCTTTTTCGTCAATAAATAACAAAAAGTTAACATGAAAAATATCTTTCTCGTCAATAATGGATAAAAATACGTTTAAAATACAATTTTTTCGTCAATAATGGGATCAAAGGTCACCTCAAATCATTCTTTCTCGTCAATAAATTCCAAAAGATCACTTAAAATCTATCTTCCTTAAGGCCACCTTAAATCAAAAGGAAGTCTTTTACTAACCTGGGTTAATTTTTTTTCCCACTTTGATAACTCATATTTTATGCGTGCCTACATAATATTGGAAAATTCCTAAGAAAAAAAAATTTAAATTCGTAGTAAATATGATGGCAAAAAAAAGAAGTAAATCATTCTTGAAATAAATGTAACCATTCATAACTGTATAGTTAACAATGGGATTCCACGTGGGGGAAAAAATAGGACTTCGAATTGTCCAGTAGCGGTGTATGAAATGCAGGGAGTAACGGTCAAAGGATGTAAAAAAAGTGAACACGAGAAATTTCTTGTTCGGAATTTTTTCGAAATTGCCATGAAGGAATTTTAGTATCTTTGAATATGAGAAAGCAATAACGAGTGGAAACCCCAAGTGAGTTAGGGAGGGCGGTGATGACATGAGTGGCGTTTCAATTTAAATTTCGTGTTCGTAGTCTCTTTCGGGGGTTGGAAAAGGAAAACCCCATGAGATGTCCCCCGGCCTTTTTTCCACTCCGCTTTTTTTCATGGGGACCCCCTTCGTCAAACCCCTTCTCTGATAATTATAAAAATTGTGGAATCAAGTGTCGGAACGTGACTTTATTAAACTGACAGCTGTCAAAGGCGTCCGAAAAATAAAGGGGGCGAAAAAAGGGGTTGACCACATTTGATTTTTATTTGCTTCCATTCTCAAAGTTATCGATATTTTCAGGACTTTAATGGACATTTTTAAAAAACCAATTTTCAGGAGCCTTAGGAGGACCCCCTGTGCTTCGTCCTCCATTTTGAAAAAACCGAACTTTTTTCAGTTTTTCATCTCTAGCGCAAAAGCAATGCATTTTAGCGACTTGACTACTTAGTACAAAATAAAAGAATATTGAATTCTGCTTCATTTTGTACTAGGCAATCAAGTCGCTAAAATGAATAGTTTTTATGCTAGAGATCAAAAACTGAGAAAAATGCCAAATTTGGTTTTTTCGAAATGGCGGACGAACACAGGGGGAGGGTGACTTGGATTAAGAACTACCTAGTGATCCTAAACAATAATCGAAAAAACAACTACATAGTTCACATTTTGCAATTGGAAGCCTTTTTTTCACTTCTTGGAGTAAATGATTACTTTTGAATATTAGGAACATAATAGCTAGTACATTGAAGTATCAGCTAGTCTGGAAAAAAGAAGCATTTTGGAAACTTTTTGCAGTTTTTCATCTCTAGCGCAAAAACAATGCATTTTAGCGACTTGACTACTTAGTACAAAATAAAAGAATATTGAATTCTGCGTCATTTTGTACTAGGTGATCAAGTCGCTAAAATGAATAGTTTTTGCGCTAGGGATCAAAAACTGAGAAAAGTGAAAATTTTGGCCGCTTTTTTTCGAAATGGCGGACGAACACAGGGGGAGGGTGACTTGGATTAAGAACTACCTAGTGATCCTAAACAATAATCCAGAAAACAACTAGTTCACCTTTTGCAATGGGAAGCCTTTTTTTCACTTTTTGGAGTAAATGATTACTTTTGAATATCAGGAACATGATAGCTAGTACATTGAAGTATCAGCTATCCTGGAAAAAAGAAGCATTTTGGAAACTTTTTTCAGTTTTTCATCTCTAGCGTAAAAACAATGCATTTTAGCGACTTGACTACTTAGTACAAAATAAAAGAATAATAAATTTTGCGTCATTTTGTACTAGGTGGTCAAGTCGCTAAAATGAGTATTTGTTGCGCTAGAGATCAAAAACTGAGAAAAATGCCAAATTTGGTTTTTTCGAAATGACGGACGAAACACAGGGGGGAGGGTGACGCAAACTTGGATTTAGAGCTAACTAATGATCCTAAACAATAATAATAAAAAAAAACTAGTTCACCAATTGGGAGCCTTTTTTTTCACTTCTTGGACTAAACTTTGGAATATAAGGAACGTAATAACGTAATAGCTGGTACATTGAAGTATGTACTTCCCTGGAAAAAAAAAGAAGCATTTTGGAGTTTTTATCTGTTAAGACGACCAATTAAAAGTAACAGAAGGAGCTAATTAATGGACTCATTTTAATCGGACGATCAATTCTGTTTTAAAAATAATCAGATTCTTCTTTTTTAGGTTCTTTTATTCTTTTTTGGCCGGTAAGATCGGGTTTACAATAGGGAAGACACAACTCGCTAAATCTCTCGTTGAAAAGAAGAAAAAACCCGTCGTCGGAGTCTTTATTTTTTCCGCCTGATTCTTCTTTTTTCTTTCAAACAAATTGGACGTTTTCGGAATACCGGATTGTCTCATAAAAACTAAACAATAAGGTGGCCCAGGATTTATTGACCCGCGGTTGCGCGACCTTTTTTATTTTTATATATATATTTCCCCCTCTTTTTTCAATCCATTCCCCGTCCTTTTGAGCGTGAACCGGTAGCCGGACAATAAATTACCGACTCCCTCCGATAAAATAAAAACTGAAAATTCTCAATAATAAAATCCCCGCCCGTTAACCTCGCCAGTTTATTTGACAGCTTGAAATACGCCACCATTTTTATTTTTGGAAAAAAAATTTTCAAACTTACATGAAATTATCAAGAAGCCGCTCAACCCGTGATCAATATAATTACAGGGTAGGCCATGACATCGGTATTTAGGGAATATCGGCTCCCGGGTATGAAAAAAAGGTACTTGTTAGAATATGGTAATATATGGAATGTCGACATCCCAAAACACAAAAGAATCTTTTAATAAGTGGGTGGAGCGGAGGAGCCTTTAATGAGCGCAATAACTGCATTACAGGTAGAACAGAACAATCAATCATAAAACCAATTTGAATATTTTTGAACAAAATAACCGACTTTTTCTAACTTATTTTTTTTCTTCTTTTCGTGTGCAAGATTACCTGAAGATTGATCGCGTAAGAATTCAGATTGATCTAATGTTAGGGGCTTGAGTAATAGTCGATCGTTATCGAAGCGTCATTGTTTTATTGGAACTACTCGTTTTCTGTATTAATTAACATTTTTTAAGGCATTTTCCTACGCTTTTAATTAACTTAGGCCTGTAATTCGGGAGCCAAAATGAGATTGATGATTTTAAACGTTTATTCATTTAATGCGTTATTTAATAAAGGAAAAACAAAAGAGCGCCAAGATCGGATACAGTAGGGCTGATCCTTAAGTATCAGATACAGGTGCAGATACTCCATAAGTATAAGATACAGTAGGGCTGATACTCCATAAGTATCAGATACAGTAGGGCTGATACTCTAAGTATCAGATAAAGTAGGGCTGATACTCCATAAGTATCAGATACAGTAGGGCTGATACTCCTTAAGTATCAGATAAAGTAGGGCTGGTCCTTAAGTATCAGATACAATAGGGCTGATACTCCTTAAGTATCAGATAAAGTAGGGCTGATACTCCATAAGTATCAGATACAGTAGGGCTGATACTCCTTAAGTATCAGATAAAGTAGGGCTGATCCTTAAGTATCAGATACAGTAGGGCTGATACTCCTTAAGTATCAGATACAGTAGGGCTGATACTCCTTAAGTATCAGATAAAGTAGGGGTGGTCCTTAAGTATCAGATACAGTAGGGCTGATACTCCATAAGTATCAGATACAGTAGGGCTGATACTCCATAAGTATCAGATACAGTAGGGCTGATACTCCTTAAGTATCAGATAAAGTAGGGGTGGTCCTTAAGTATCAGATACAGTAGGGCTGATACTCCATAAGTATCAGATACAGTAGGGCTGATACTCCATAAGTATCAGATACAGTAGGGCTGATCCTTAAGTATCAGACACAGTAGGGCTGATACTCCATAAGTATCAGATATAGCAGCGTTATACGCCAATGGAGAGACCCCAAATTTTTGAGAAAGTTCCAGTTTTGAGTTTTCTCCATTACTAAACCAAACCAGACCAGTCCAAACCAGACCTTTTTTTAAATTACATACTCCAATCTATTTTTACGGTTCGAAAACTCAGCGTTTAATTAAAGTTTTGTTCTTAATTAAGCGAAGTTTTTTGCGATTACGTTCTCCATCTTTGGTGGAAAAGGGGGTCGCGCTGTGATTTGCTTGAAGTGTTGATTGCGAGCTCAACCTCTCCACCCCAGCTCTTCAACACCCCCCACCCCCCCGTCCACCAGGAGTCGTCGGGGTGTACATATCGATGTTGAGGAAGCACTTAGAGCGCAATCTCTCACTCTAATGGAGCCCTACGTTCTCTGCGCATGCATTAATTAGACGGCTAAAAAGGGAAGGCACCCCCCTATGACTTGGAAAGAACTCACCAAAAAACACGTGGATTTTTTTGCACGTTTTTGGACCTTTCGTTTGTTTTTCTCCGATTTCTCGTCTCCCTTTTTTTTTATCTCTTCGGACGGATTGACAGAGCCGCCGGGCATCTATCAAGGGATTTACATGAGAATTTGATCACGGGACTTGTTCTACAGACCCTCCCGCCGCATTCTTTTCGAACCCCCTCCCCGGACCCTTTTCCGTCTCTATTGCTTTTTCTAAGACCTCCGGCGGAGTAGGAATACGGAATTAAATTGCAATAATAAATACAAAAGGAAATCGACGGATTCCTTAGCCAACTTCCCCCTCGGAAAATTCTTCTTTTATTTTAAAAAGAACCCCTACTTTTTAATTAATAGCATTTAAATTGCCAACATCTGTCAGGATGATCGAAGGACCCTATGAGGCAACCGGTGCGACAATACTCGATTTCGCAATGGAGAAGTCACGATGGAATTTCTTGGACGGGCGCCAATCGGCGAATCCATTCAGGCAATCCATCTCATACCAAGGACAATCAAAACTTAATATAAATTAAAATCATAAATTTTTATAAAGTTTTCATCATTGCCATGAAAAAACCCTCCTTAAGGCTAAGGGGGATGGCTAACTTATAAAAAATATCATAGAGAGAAAAGTATAATTTTGGGACAGTCCTAGCGCTTTCAAAAATGATCCGATTTTAATTTTGAAAATCGATTTGTTTATGTTTTGGAAAATAAATTTGCATGATTAGGCCCTTTTTTGGATATTCAACCCGGAAAATATAAAATTTTCACCAAAAATGTTTATCTTTGAAAAATTCCAAAATGTTTCCTTAAGCCAACGATTGAGAGAATTTGTAGATTCCGAATCATTTCTCAAAATGAAAATCGGTGGAAAATTCGAGCCGGAAAAACGATAAAACAAAATTGACCTAAACTAACATAATAATAGCCAATAAATCAATAAGATCATCTAAACGGATAGAACAAAAAGTTGGGTACAAAAGGATGAATCCAATTTTCTTCCTTCCAAAAAAAAATCTTCAAAAACTGATTGATGGCTTCAATCACCGCGGTAGCTCTATAAAACGGGCAATAAAACATTAGCGTATCCCTATATTCTTTTTATCATTTTTTTTAGTAACATTATATCGTCTGGAGTTTGACGGGGGCAGGATTTACTATGTATCGCTTTAGGGTAAAGAGGGAACCGCTCTAATAATGCCTCTTTTACCTATAAATCACTGGTGTTGTGATGCCTTGCGGCAAAAGGGGGTGTTCCGTGCTCCTGCATCGAGGATATATAAAAAATAGGATTTTGGTTATGTTGAGTCTTAAGACACTTTTGATGTAAATGATATAAAACTCAAAATTAACGATTAGCAATCCTTGCATAGTTAATTTTAATTTCAGAATTATAGAATAATTGCTTTCAAAGCCGAATTCCTAGTCTCAACCTCCTAAGTATCTACCCTGTATATGGTGAAAATCGAAGTTTTTCTGCCAAAGTCTCCATTTGGCAGGGAGGAACGCTGCCGCCTTCCTAGATCCCCAACCTCCTTAGACCCTACTCTGTATATGGTGAAAAGTTGGTGAAAATCGAGGTTTTTCTGCCGAAATCTCCATTTGGCAGGGCGGAACGCTGCCGCCTTCCTATATACCCCAACCTCCTTAGACCCTACGATGTATTTGGTGAAGATCGGACCGGTAGCACGCGAGAATGATACCAACATCAATAACTATCGAACTATTGAGAAATAAGAAAATTCCTTGCAACATGTTCAAAATATAGAGGTTTTTCTTTTAATTTTTGAATTTAATTGACGTTTTCGACTGTTGGAAACCGTCCGAGGGTCCCCGCCGTGTTTATCGTCGCTATGACAACTCGTCTCGCATCCCCAAACCGCCGAAGCCGCCCCTCCCCATCTCTTTTTACAGAAAAAGATTTCGACCAATATTTGCATTTGCGGGGTATCCTTTCCCCCTTAGGGGTGACTCTAATCCGGAAAGAGTGTGCGTTAGATATTGCGGTTAATACGATTTCCTTGTTTGCCCTTCTTATATAGAGAAAATATGAATGAAAAATCAAAAGACTAATGAAACTGTCCTCAGACGGTGTTAATTCGGAATGTATTGAGTTAGGAAGTGGGCTCATCAACATTCCTTAAAGAAGGGGGTTGGAATGTTAATAACTCCTGAGTGTAAATCAGTAGCTGGGGTCCACCTCACCAATTACTTTCTAATAACAAGAAGACCATTTGCCCTCAGGCTAAGATGATATATCGCCATAAAAAATATTTCAATATTATCCACACCCACATTGTTTAATCCGTGGGTGGACTGTCAAATCAAGTCGTTTTGAAAGGATTCTTTGGCTTAAAGTTCAATTCATGCTTCTTAAAAGGGTAAAAGATAAACTTTAAATGTGAAAAAGAGTATGACAGGGATGTTTCCTAAGTCCAATGATCTTCACCATGTATACAAAAAAAATTTTAAAATAACGAGATAATCAAAAAGAAATTAGCATTTAAATGTGTATTTTGGTAGGAAGTCATTATGTACAAAAAGAACCCCGGGGAACCATCACATCCCCTATTCTGGCGATGGCAGCCGCTTGGGTGATCACTCGGCCAGAACGTACGATTCATAATGACAACAAATAGATTTGTCTCGGGAAACCCGTGACGTGTGTAGGGGTGGGTGACGTAGCTGAGTGGGAAGGGGGTGGGGGGTTAAACGGATTATACGATCCTCTCCGGATCTTCACGCTCTGTCATTTCCACTTTTTGATTCCCGATTACCGTCAGCCGTTCATTTTTTTCAGCCTCCCGTACAGAAGATTGATGATTTTTGCAGGGTTGCAACATAAGCCCAGTGTTTTTCCATTTTTGAAATAGTTTGAAATAGTGCCATCGAAAGATACAGAATCTAGATGCTGGCGGCCAACCTGTAGAGCATCTTTAGGTCGATTTGTTCATTACAAATAACTTAATCAATGGTTAGTTGAAAGTGAAAAACTGATCTAATTCTATGCAAAAACTGTCTTCCTTGTCTATTAAGGATCAAATTCCATCAAAAAACTGTCTTCCTTGTCAACTAGGATTGATGATTTTTACAGGGTTGCAACATAAGTCCAGTGCTTTTCGAAATAACGAGTGTCATCGAATGATACAGAATCCGAATGCTGTTGGGCAACCTGTAGAGCATCATTAGGTCGATTTGTTCATTAATACAAAATAACTTAATCACTATTTAGTTGAAAGTAAAACTTATCAAGTTCCATCCAAAAACTGTCTTCTTTGTCAATTAAGGATCAAATTCCATCCCAAGATTGTCTTCCTTGTCAGGATCAAATTCCTACCAAAAACGGTCTTCTTTGTCAATTAAGAATCAAATTCCATCCAAAAACTGTTTTCCTTGTCAATTAAGGATCAAATTCCATCCAAAAACTGTCTTTCTTGCTAAATAAAATTGATGATTTATACAGGGTTGCAACATAAGCCCACTGCTTTTCCAAATATTTTTGAAATAAAAAGTGTCATCGAAAGATACAGAATCCGGATGCTGGTGGGCAACCTGTAGAGCATCATTAGGTCGATTTGTTCATTAATAACTTAATCACTAGTTGAAAGTGAAAATGATATAAATTATAAAATGTGAGTGTAATACATTATAGCTTAAGTATAATTTAGATATGACATGCCAATGAGACATTAAATCAATTATAATGCATGCAAATTATTAAGTAGGGATGCAAATTAAATATTTTAATACAATTGTACACCTGTTTCAAGTTCAAGTTTGAAGGGATAACCTTGCGGAAGGTTATTGTTAAAGGTTTACCTGATCAGCTGGGTGGGCGAAGGTCATCGGCGTGGATGAAGTCGCGTGTGGGCGAGAGGGAGAAAGATAGAAAGAGGGGAAAGGTAGGGAAGAGAAAAAATGAGTAAGGGGAAGAAAATAGTGGGAGAGAGAAGGAGGTGTTGATCTGACTGGAGTCCCTGGGACACTGGAGAAGCAGGCACCGTCCGACCCAACCCCACTACACCCTTTGCATGTTAAAAAGGGACTTGTGTATGCAAAAGTATGAATGAGATACGGCTCGGGCCGGCGGCCCTATTAGCAATTGTAATAAGGCTCGAGAGGGAGGCGTGTGAGAGAGAGAGAGAGCGAGGGATGGGAGGGAACCTATCTCTGTATAAAATCCGGGTCACACTTGTGAATCGATTCGGGATGGGTTCAACCGTTTTCCCCGCAAAACGGTCATCTGTCCCGATCTAGACGTGTCCCGCATCTCGAAAAAAGGGGCCAAGTTCAGACGTCTATCATAAACTTCAAACTTTCCTTCATCCCCTCCGAAAAAAACGGAAATCTTAGAAGTTATCAAAAGAAAAACTTTTTTTAAAGGTCGACTTCATAAAAGTCGAAGCAATAACCATAAAAAATAAACGAAAAACTATAAAAAATTATTTCGGTTTTATCTCATAGGCATTCAGGGTCGACTTGCTACATAAAAATTTGACATTTTTCATAAACCATCCTTTGAAAAAATGGTCCAGAAATTCACTTATCTGTGGATAATGGGACCTTTCAGGTATACCTTCTTCAAAATTCAACTCCATTCTGTCTTCATTGCCAATAAAAGATCAAATTTCATCCAAAAACGGTCTTTCTTGTCCATTAAGGATCAAATTCTATCGATGAACTGTCTTTCATGTGAATCAAATTCTATCCAAAAAACTGTCTTCCTTGACAATAAATCATCAAATTCTATCCAAAAACTGTCTTCCTTGTCAATTAAGGATCAAATTCCATCCAAAAACTGTCTTCCTTGTCAACTAAGGATCACATTCCATCCAAAAACTGTCTTCCTGGCCAATTAATGATCAAATTCCATCCAAAACAGTCTTCCTTATCAGTAAAGAATCCAATTCTATCCTAAACTTCTCTTCCTTGTCAATTAAAGGATCAAATTCCATTGAAAAACTGTCTACGTTGTCAATTATGGTAAAATAAAAGCGTTTTTCTTGTGGGATGTCCAGTTTGAACCAGAAAAATATACTTAATAAGAATTTTTCTTTTCGCTATCTTCACATCGTAGACGGTGTTTGAACTTTCATTATTCCACGGTTTCCTCCTTTAACCACGGCTCTTACGCTCTGCTGAATCCGATGATAGATAAACGTTTCAACCAACCGAAACTACGTTCAGGGAGACATTTTTCTTTCAAACCACAAAAACCTTTTCAGAAAACAAAGATCAACCAGGGGTGTTCAATTGCGTTATCCCCCGCACCGAAGGCTATTTATCTAATTTGTCATCAAACAGATCAAAACTAATGGCATAGGGAGGACCGTCCTATAGGGACACCCTCTAAGTGATTGTATTTTATTATGTATTTATGTAAATCAATGACGTCACGATAGCGTCATAGTCCTAATTAGACACGAAGGGTGGGAACGACTCTCCTGGGGACACTGATAAAATAATATTTTCTCCAAAAAAATAAAAGTGTTAAAAAAATCAGAACACGTCCTTTTAATTAATTATTGTAGGCATAAAAAAAATGAATAGGTGCTTCTTATCAAAAAACAACCCTTTTTAATTTATTTCCCAGTTTTGACTGTTTAAAGCAGTTTGTAAAACAAAAAACAATTTTTATTATATGAATCGGAAGACTGTTTTTGGATGGAATTTGATAATTAATTGACAAAGAAGATATTTTTTGGATAAGATTTGATTTTTACTGACAAGGAAGACATTTTTTGGATGGAATTTGATCCTTAATTGACAAAGAAGACATTTTTTGGATGAAATTTGATTTTTACTGACAAGGAAGACAGTGTTTGGATGGAATTTGATCCTTAATTGACAAAGAAGACAGTTTTTGGATAGAATTTGATCTTTAATTGACAAGGAAGACAGTTTTTGGATAGAATTTGATCTTTAATTGAGAAGGAAGACAGTTTTTGGATAGAATTTGATCCTTAAGTGTAAAGAAAAACTGTTTTTGGATGGAATTGGATCCTTTTTTTGACAAGGATTATATGAAATTTATTCTTCACTGACAAGGAAGACTCTTTTTCAATAAAAAAGATAGACAATTAGTTTTTTGCAGATTTTAAACCTCAATTGGTCCCGAGCATCCTTCACTTTAATTAAAAATACTTTAAAAAACATTAATTCTGGAATGTCCTTTTTTAATTTAATGTAAAATAAATGAGGTAAAAGAGTTGAATAAAAAAGTTAAGAAAAATGTGTTTGTTAGGATTTTCCGGTTGCAAGAATGCAAGTTTCAGATTGAGTAATCGCGAAACGGTTGAACATAATAAATATTTATAATGTTGTTGTATACCCTGAAGAACGAGACCATTATAATATAATTGTTCGAATTAAAAGATAAATAGTTTTATCTGGAGTAGAAAATCTAAGGGGGCTCGAGCATTGACTAATTAGACTCATCATAGTGTTTGCCTCTCTTCTTCGCTCTGCCTGAGATTAGCGTCTTAAAAAATAACTGATGCCACGGTCAAATTAATGAGCCGCTAAGTCTGCGAGTGTGAGGGAGAGGGAGAAGAAGAAAAATTCATAATTCGGTTTAATTGTAGGCGTTGAAACAGCTTTCAATTTCGTGAGAACCTGTCATTAGGGGGTTCCATTACCATTTTTATTGTGGACTCAAGTTTTGTTTTGCGTTCGAGAGACTTTTCTCAGGAAGATAAGGTCTCGACAAGGCGCCTTTTAAATGTTATATCGACACATACGTTGGCTCGAATGGCCATGTATTGCGTGCTGTAGAACCGTCTGTAGAATTTTGATCCTTTTTTTGGATGTCATTTGATCCTATTCTGCAAGAAAGACAGTTTATGAATGGAAGTTGATTATTAATTGACAAAGAAGACAGTTTTTTTGGATAAAATTTGATCCTTAATTGACAAGGAAGACAGTTTTTTGATAGACTTTGATCCTTTCCCACAAGAAAGACAGTTTATCGATGGAATTTGATCCTTAATGGACAAGGAAGGCAGTTTTTCGATAGACTTCGATAATTAATAGACTAGGAAAACAGTTTTTTGATACTTTGATCCTTTTCCATAAGAAAGACAGTTTATCGATGGAATTTGATCCTTAATGGACAAGGAAGACAGTTTTTGGATAGAATTTGATCGTTAATTGTAAAAAAATACTGTTTTTGGATAGAATTTGATCCTTTTTACAAGAAAGACAGTTTATCGATGGATCGTTAATTGTCAAAAAATAACAGTTTTTGGATAGAATTTGATCCTTTTCTACAAGAAAGATAGTTTATCGATGGAAGTTGATTATTAATTGACAAGGAAAACAGTTTTTTGGATATAATTTGATCCTCAATGGACAAGGAAGACAGTTTTTGGATAGAATCTGATCTTTAATTGTCAAAAAAGACATTTTTTTGGTTGAATTGGATTCTTTTATACAAGAGGGACAGTTTATCGATAGAATTTGATTATTAATGGCCAAGGAAGACAGTTTTTTGGATCGAATTTGATCCTTAATAGACAATAAAGACAGTTTTTGGATGGAATTTGATCCCTAGTTGACTAGATTTGGTCTTATCGAAAAAGTGTATAAAGTAAAAGTTACTGGAAATGAAGCGTAGAGTCGAATTCCATCGTAAAAACATAGGGTTCCTATTCAAAATGACGAATTTAGGGCCTTTTTGGAGCGCCCTGTACGTCGGATCCTAATTTTATTGATGCTAATCGATTCCTTGCTAAAATCCAAAGGGGGTTGACTTAGATACTTTTCTTCGTTAGGTCAAAATTCTGGTCCTGTAGACCGTTTTTCATTTAGGAAGACAACTTAAGTTGAAAACGGATCAAAGTCCGCTACCAAATAGGCTTTTAAAATTTTAGAATAAACGAAGAATTCGCGTCTTTTATATTTTAAACATTTTTTTAAATCCCACGTTGTAGACTCTTCGTAATGGTGGACTAATTACCTGGACAGAGGCGAGTCTCAATTAAGAAAAAAAAAATTACACCGAGGTATTTAATAGGGATAACGGTCGGGGTCGCCGGAGCATGGCGGGCTGGACGCCCTGTTTCCCCCGAACAATTCTCAGGGCGCTTTTAACCATACAACACGTCGCTAATTACCGTCCGAGCATGCAATGTGAACCTCCCAGGCGATTTTCCGTCTCTTTTCCACACCGCCTATCTCTCACTCGGCCATTTTTACTGATATAAAAAGAAAGGAAGGAAAAAAACACAGGAGATGTAAAAAAAAATTTCCCAGGGAACGAAGGGATTCCACACGTGTCAGATCCTGGGTACAATGAGGCTTTTTCTTATTTCACAGAAATATTTTCAGAAGGGGAAAATGGAATAAGTTAATTAAACTCAACGTCACGTGAAAATAGGCTTCAAAATAGACATCAAATTAATTTAATTTAATCAAGAAGGATCGAAGTTCATCCAAAAACTGCCTGTATCGTCAATAGAGAATCAAATTCCATTATGAACTGCATTTATCTTCAATAAACGATCAAAATCCATCCAAAAACTTCCTGTATCTTCAATAAAGAATCAATGTCCATTATGAACTGCATTTATCTTCAATAAACGATCAAAATCCATCCAAAAGCTTCCTGTATCGTTAATAAAGAATCAAACTACCAAAAAGTGTCGATCCCTAAAGTCCACCAACAAAGCTCTTGCTAGTTTATCAAAGTCCTTATATTTCTAGTAAGTAGGCCTCTAACTTCATATTTTTTAAGACAGGAAAAGACTTATATCCTCCTCTCATCGGATATACGTCATTTTGATTCTGAAAAACCTTCACTGCTCAACATAAAAAGGGTTAAGTGACAACTTGATAGTTTTAAACACAGGCTAGACATTAATTACCTTCTTTAGAACATAAGATTAGGATCAAATTAATAAAAAACCGTTTCACCTGCCTAAAAATACGTTTTAGCAAAATACGTTTCCTCTCTAATATTTCATCCTTTCAATGCCATTCTAATTTCCTCTTTGTTTCATTTTGTATGCGGGGATACCACCTGGCATATTTTCGCGACAAATTCTCGAAATAACTCGAAAACCAAAGGTGTTGATTAATCGCGAATTCTCGCCTATGGAAAAACGTTTCTCACGATTTGTAAATAAAGATGATTGAAAACGGAGCGTTTTTTTCTTCTTTATTGACAGATGAGGCCGGTACTTTCTTTGAAAGGAGCTAACAAATTGAGACAAATCTGACCCTATCTGGCTCTACGGTTGTAATTAATATTTGGCTCTGACCCGGACGATATTTCAACCTATCAATATACATCTCGTCTCCCTTTCCGTCTTCTAAATAGGTCTGGGACGTGATTATTAATTTGGTATAGAGCTAAAAAAAAGCTATTTTCGGTTCAATATTGGCGTTTTTGCTGTTAAAAAGTAATAAATTTAGTAATGACCTCTAACTTTCATATCCAGTTTGGAGAACAGATGTACACGAGCAGGTGAAACCCCTTCTAATTACTGATTTAGAGGTCTTTGTCGGATTCTCACCTGGTAGATGCTATCTTGACAAAACGACAAAAAAAGATAAACTTTTGAGAGTGTCCTTTTTGATGATAGGTGATGCGGTTTTGAAGGGTGCTCGGGATTTCTTGCAAGTCTAAGCATCAGTCAAGTGTCCTCTTCTGAGGGAAATGAGGAAGAGAGGGAGCCGCCTTTGTTTTTCCGCACTCGAGGATTCGTGGGCGCCCGTGAAAGCAAACAGAATCGTCGCCGTTCGAGAAATCCGGCTGAATCATCTGTTTTAATGCCTTCTTCAAACAAGTGGTGGAAAGGCTCCGAGTTGATGAAGGGCGATGAGCGGGGGGAGGAGGCGGGGGCGACAAAAGGATTACCGGATATCAAAATATAAACAAAAGGGCGACTCTTCATGCTTAGGGCGATACGGACCACCTACGGCGGCGAATTTAAGGGAAGGGCTCTTTAAAAGGGCCCTCCACTTAACCAAGGGTTGACCCCCTCAAAAGTAAATAAACTTTCAGTTAACGATAATTAATCAACAACGCACACTCCGGCAAAATACGATTCCCCAACTGAACCTAGAACATTGGAAAAACTTCAAATTCCAACTTAAAACTGTCTTCCTTGTCAATTAAGGATCAAATTCTATCCAAAAAACTGTCTTCTGGACAATTAATAATCAAATTCTATCCATAAAACTGTCTTCCTGGACAATTAATAATCAAATTCTATCGATTAACTGTCTTCCTTGTAGAAAAAGATTGAATTTTATCCAAACACTGTGTTTTTTTGACAATAAACGATCAAATTCTATCCAAAAACTGTCTTCCTTGTTCATTAAGGATCAAATTCTATCAAAAAAGTGTATTTTTTGGACAATTAACGATCAAGGTCTCTTCCTAGTCTATTAAGGATCAAATTACATCCAAAAACTGTCTTCCTTTTCGATTAGGAATCAAATTCCATCCAAAAACTGTCTTCCTAGTCTATCAAGGATCAAATTCCATCCAAAAACTGTCTTCCTTTTCGATTAGGAATCAAATTCCATCCAAAAACTGTCTTCCTAGTCTATTAAGGATCAAATTCCATCCAAATACCTAAAACTGTCTTCCTTTTCGATTAGGAATCAAATTCCATCCAAAAACTGTCTTAATTAGTCTATTAAGGATCAAATTCCATCCAAAAACTGTCTTCCTTTTCGATTAGGAATCAAATTCCATCCAAAAACTGTCTTCCTAGTCTATTAAGGATCAAATTCTATCAAAAAAGTGTCTTTTTTGGACAATTAACGATCAAATTCTCTTCCTAGTCTATTAAGGATCAAATTCCATCCAAAAAATGTCTTCCTTATCAGTAAAGAATCAAATTCCATCCAAAAACTGTCTTCCTTGTTCATTAAGGATCAAAATCTATCAAAAAAGTGTATTTTTTGGACAATTAACGATCAAGGTCTCTTCCTAGTCTATTAAGGATCAAATTCCATCCAAAAACTGTCTTCCTTTTCGATTAGGAATCAAATTCCATCAAAAAACTGTCTTCCTAGTCTATCAAGGATCAAATTCCATCCAAAAACTGTCTTCCTTTTCGATTAGGAATCAAATTCCATCCAAAAACTGTCTTCCTAGTCTATTAAGGATCAAATTCCATCCAAATACCTAAAACTGTCTTCCTTTTCGATTAGGAATCAAATTCCATCCAAAAACTGTCTTACTAGTCTATTAAGGATCAAATTTCATCCAAAAAAATGTCTTCCTTATCAGTAAAGAATCAAATTCCATCCAAAAACTGTCTTCCTTGTTCATTAAGGATCAATTTCTATCAAAAAAGTGTCTTTTTTGGACAATTAACGATCAAATTCTCTTCCTAGTCTATTAAGGATCAAATTCCATCCAAAAACTGTCTTCCTAGTCTATTAAGGATCAAATTCCATCCAAAAACTGTCTTCCTTTTCGATTAGGAATCAAATTCCATCCAAAAACTGTCTTCCTAGTCTATTAAGGATCAAATTCTATCAAAAAAGTGTCTTTTTTGGACAATTAACGATCAAATTCTCTTCCTAGTCTATTAAGGATCAAATTCCATCCAAAAAA
Organism: Orius laevigatus; assembly: GCA_018703685.1. Lineage (NCBI taxonomy): Eukaryota > Metazoa > Arthropoda > Insecta > Hemiptera > Anthocoridae > Orius > Orius laevigatus. The sequence goes on from JAGWEN010000722.1 coordinate 59,612, forward strand.
TGTCTTCCTTGTCAGTAAAGAATCAAATTCCATCAAAAAACTATCTTCCTTGTCAATTAACGATCAAACTCTCTCCAAAAAATGTTTTCCTTGTCAATTGACGATGAAATTCCATCCAAAAACTGTCTTCCTAGTCTATTATGGATCAAATTCCATCCAAAAACGGTCTTCTTTGTCGATTAAGGATTAAAATCCATCCAAAAACTGGAAGTATCTTCAGATTTTAAATACTGCAACCCAGCCGGAGTCTGGGCTAGACATTATTTCCGCCGTTTGATTCTCCGTATAATTTATTCTCGAATCTCCACAACAGAAAACGCAATAAAAGTTCAGATTTATTCCACGTCAGATCCTCATTTTCGTTTTCATACGGCCGTTAATACTTTACGGCCTACCTGAGAAGATCCAATCAAAAAAGTTTTCAATGGACATCGTGAAAAATGTTGAATAATATTAACGAGCCGGTAAACACACCGAAACCTTCAGATCTTAAACCGAAATTCCCGGTCACGTAGGGGCGGCCAGCGTATTGTCCGCGAGGTTCCCTTATTAATCGAACCCACAATTGTACCGTCACACCAGACCTAACCCTCCAACTATGGGGCCCAATTTTATAATTCTCCGATCTTGCAAACTTCCACTCTACTATATATATCAACCTTTATTAATTCTAAAACATCTCCTTATTTTTCATATCATTTTAGGTATTTGCGATACACACGATGTTATGACTTTGTAAAAAAAACAGTGATAGAACTTACGTACACAATC